>VDFB02266454.1:0-35518 GCA_007258455.2 Sequoia sempervirens
GTTGAGATTAAATATCAATAAGATATGTCAATCAATGGCCAAGAATAAAAGTTGTAGTATGAAATAGGGTTAGGGAAAAGTTAGGGCAAAGATAAGAAATGAATGGTTGAGATTAATCAAGGGTTGAAATTAAATGAGATGTTGAGAGATAAGATTTGACAGGGATAGAGAAAAAAGCACAAAAAATGAGGTTGTTGGAGGAAACTAAATAATTCTAAAAATTATTTAATTTGGGATGGAAAGTGAATAATTAAATAATGAAAATATTATTTAATTATGTGACAATTGACTTTTTGATTAAATAATAATTTAATTCAAAAGTGGCAAATTAGTAAGTCATTAAATTAAAAAACATATTTAATTGAAATAATCATTTAATTATAGTAGAAAGATGATGATAATTAAATATATAAAATTAATTTAATTATGAAGGAAAATGAAATTAGTGACATAATTAAATAAATAAAATTGATTTAATTAATCGAAAAGAAAAATAAAAGGATATAAAATGAAGTAATTAAATAATTAAGATTATTTAATTAATAGTGAAATTATGACATTAGCAATAATCAAATAATTAAAATTATTTCATTATTTAAGGACGAAAAAGGGATAAAATTGTGTTCGTAGGCTTATGACAATTTTTAGTGTCTATATTTTGCCCCTCTTTAATACAATGTAGTTTATCACGTTGAAATAAATTCAATCAAAATATGTCCCAGTGTAAATAGGGTGGACTTATGCCCCTTCAAAAATATTTTTGAAAATTTTGCGAGAAATGTGTTGGTGACAAAAGATATAACTTTCAAGACCTTCTGGGTAGTCAAATTAAGGTTTCAGACCTCCCAGGGAGTGCAGCCAGTACAAACCCTAATGCAAACCCTAAAATTGAGTGGGTTTAAATAGGAATTGAGTGGTAACTTTTCTCATTTATGCATTTTGACCTTGGAGATTTGGAGGGCTCTGGAGTGACTTGCTACCAAAATTTCATTGGTTCCTCATGATTCTCATCACGATTTTCAAGTTCAGACATTCAGACGACCAGAGGGCTCCAAGGACTTGGTAAGTACTCCCAACCCACTTCATGATTTTTTTTCATTTTTGCATAGATTTAGGACCCTGAAGTTGAGCAAACAAATGCGATGAATGTTGTTCACCAAAACTACTATTGCGTGGACCACATGTGAGGGTAGTTCATCACAATCGCACGATGCATCAAAATTGTAGCTAGGGTTTGAACGAATGTGGTGCGACGCAATTGCAAAGTGTGTTGCATTTGCTTCTGCACTGAATATGTGGTTGGGAGTAACACAAACCTGCATGTGATAGATGACACGACGCATGTGAAAAATGGCGATGCAATTGATGAGGGGTTGACTGAAAGTGACCCTAGCAACGCATATGTTGAGGCATGTGATGCAAGTGTTTTTGTGCAACACATATGCAAGAATGGGACGCATGTGCTAGGCAGAATGACGTAATTGCCTAACTAAAATTTTTCCCTAGTTTAGGATAAAATTTTGTGCAATTAAGGCTCAATACGTTTGACTAGGGATTTAGATTGATGCAATGACTTTTGCTTGTGACCACACGTTGTACTTACCCTAATCTATACACGAGAGTCACAGTCATCCACATTTCAACTTCAAGATCAGTTATTTGATGTTGAGAAGCATCAGCTGATACATCTTGGTTTGTATCATGTGACCTACATGCCTATCATTAGGGAGAACAAGGGATTGTTGACTGCACTCACGGAGAGGTGGCACTTGGAGACATGTTCCTTCCATTTTCTGACCGGGGAGGCCACAGTGACTCTTGAGGATGTCTACAAGATTCTCAAGTTGTCGATTCATGGAGAGAGGGTGAGGTATGATCCAGTGCAGGGATACAAAGCCATCAAAGAGCATTATGAGTATGATGGTGTCGTAGAGCTCAATGTGGAGGGATATGAGTTGTAGTGTGACCTTACTAATGGTACGGGTGTGGGAGCACATTGTCGTGTTTCATCCTCTAGTGGGCAGGCAGTTATGTGATGGGATGTCATATGTTTATTTGTATGGAGGGATTGTGACTCAGACCCATGTAGGAGACACTGGTTACTAGCGGCATGGGATTGATTTACTTGTGAGCTTCATATGGAGGCCATATAGGGATTGCCAATAGTGGCCAAATGAGGATTAGCATTTTCCATGGTGTAGGTAGGCAAGGTTTCTAATTGGGTAGACAGTCCAATCATAGCATATTATAGAGCAGTACTTGCCAAATCAGGTGCGAAGGCAATTCGGGGTGCCATAGAATCATATACCTAGGGGGACAGCAAATTCTGCATGATCATCACATGAGATGAATCCATGGGGACAAATGATTTTAGTCGCATTGGCAGAGCAAGGGATAGATGCACTGCAACCAGTGTAGTGGGGATGGAGGGATGGTGATGTTGATCCAGGTACCACGATAGAGTATGATGCATCGTGGGCCACTCACAAGCCCAAGCCTTTCATAGATCTAGATTAGTTGGAGCCAGTAGAGTGTCGAGGCAAGGGCCCATGAGGTTAGAGGGGAGATTGGGAACAAAGAGGAGATGGAGGACAGGGAGATGGAGGGAGGGGTGATGATGGTGGATATAGACGAGGAGGTAGAGGAGGTTAAGCCCGACAAAGGAGGGTGAGGAGACAGCAGGTGGTGAGACCTTTATCACTAATTAGGGAGGAGGGAGAGCATGAGGAGGTGCATGAGGAGGAGCAACAAGATGATGAGTCACTGGTAGATGTGGGGCAGCATGATGTGGTGATGGAGGAGGCTGAGATGGAGGAGGAGATCTTTTAGGTAGAGTAAGTCCTCTGAGAGAGGATCGCGATGGGTGTCGATGTCGAAGAGGGACTGAAGGAGATACCGATCGGAGGGGGAGATACCATAGTAGACTAGAGGATAGCCAATCTACAGGCCCGATTAGATGAGGTGATAGTGAGGATATAGGCTTTGTAGGCTAAGGTGGGGACTGAGGACTGAGAGGGATGCGACGGTGATTGGTAGACAATAGGAAGATCAGTGATGTTTAGACATCATTGCGACTATCACTAGCCCCTTAGTTGTATGCTCATCAATTATGAGGCTAGTCAGTAGGCCAAATATTACAGTGATTTGTATGAGCGACAGGTGCCATCGGTCGAGAGAGCACCCTCTTACACCCAGACATGGAGCCAAAGCAAGTCACATTCCTGCCATAGCAGGTCATAGAGCAGTGGGGGTGTGTCCGGGCTAAGACAATCAGGACCATATGATAGACCACCCTCAGACCCCAGGCCATTAGGATCATGGGAAGAGGAGAGACAAGAGCGCCAATAGCAATTTCCATGACCATCACCCTCACGAGATCAAGCTAGCTCCAACTAGAGCACATTTTGACATTGTATGGATGCTTATATTTTTGACCATTTAGCCTACGAGCTCTTTTTTTGGTAGACATCTTGACATTGTACTATGACACTCTTTTGAGCGATATATATATGATACATGATTTTGGTGGTGAGCATATGATATGCATTCCTATGTTATGATATCATGTGATGATGCTATGTGTGTTTTTATGATGTTTATGCATTGTATATGATTATGTGGTGATGCTATATGTTCATGCAATATGAATGACTAATGTGTGTATTATGCTTATATATTATGTGTATATGGTAGATGGATGCAATTAATTTTATGATATTGTTTTCTTGATGTTATGATTATGAAAGTCATCAATATGCCTTAAGATGTTTAATTAATGGATTATGGATGCAAAATGAGATGGTAAATTATGTAATGTCTATGGATATGCAATGTGTCGTGTATGGTAAATTGTGAATGCAATGTTATATGATGTTTATATGATGCAAATGCAATGTATATGCAATGTAATATGTGATTATTAATTATCATAATCGATTACGAGCATAAAATGATGTGAATGTGATGACATGCTAAATGTGATGTATAATGCAATGTATGATGACTTATGTGTGTGCATATGTGATAATTATGTTAAATGTTATGCAATGATATGTATTATATTCATATGCTATATGGATGCAAGATGTCATGAGATGCATATATGCTATCTATGTTTTTTTAATTTTTGAATGCAATATGGATGGTTTAATATGCATTTATGATGATTCCTATATGCTTCTAACATGATTATGTATGCAGGATATTTTTGTATGTCACAGGACACCATCAAGATGCAAATAGAAGAAATGTTAGCGTGGAGGACATGGATGTTAGCATGGCGTTAGTGGAGAAAACTTAAAGATGAATATTTTGCTATGCTATGTGTTGTATTAATCATCATTGGGCAGTAAAATATGAGAAATGGACAATAAACACCTTGATATGACATAGACCAAGGTTTACAAAGTTATCCACTTGCAAAAACAGACAATCATAGACAAGGAATGTCCTAACTCATAGTAAGGGAAAAGTTGCCCCAGTCTTTTTTTCAAGAAAATCCATAAACAGTAATCAACGAAAAGACAAGTCATGAGACATCATCACTCCTCTAAATCCTTCGCAAGACATCCTTGAGGTAGCTAGTAACATGACCCAAAAGAAAAATAAAAAAGATAAGACAAGATAGACCAACAAAGTCAACATCCATTTAGAGTGTTTGCCAAAGTTTGTTTGATTGACTAATTGATTGACAAGTTGATTGATTGACAAAGCCTAGTTTCAAGAGAGGAAACAAGTTGATTAAAACATCAATTCTAGTTTCGATCATGTGACCACCTATATAAGGAAAATGAAAAAGTTTGATTTATGAAAATGTTTGGTTTGAGGAAGGACACATCCTGTATAAGACAAATGACCTGGTTGACTATTTTGATGTTGATTCGATGTTTGATTGTTTTAGACAATTGTCTGAGTTGACTTGAAGACTTGTTGGATAGTTTGTCTATTGATTTGTGATTCGGTCGATGTTCAAACAACCACTTTGTGTCTAATGACAATGTCTGACCTATTATGACCAACCCTAGAAACCCTAAAGGACCGACCTAGGGCCTCGAGGGCTCATTGACAAATGGCCTTGCCTATGTAACAATGTGCAGAGACCTTGTAGTTCAACATGACTTGACTTTGTTTTATTTATTGAAAGCTAACTCCTTGGTGACTTTGCCGACCGTCCTATGGGAGTACGTCGGTGCCTGGGTTCTCATCAGCTAACGATAACTTTCTATGTTATACCTTGGGAGGGTGTCATGGATTCGAATACTTGTCTTGGCATATTACATTCGACTTTTTTGGGATTGCAAGGTTGTTGCGTGTTTTTGGATTTTTGATGTTTTGATTTTTGAATTTTGAATGTTTGATTTTTGTTTTTTGTTTTATGATTTTGTCTTTTTAGGGGACCTTGATTTTTGTCCTTTACAGGATATTTTATTTTGCCTTTTGGGAATATTTGATTTTATATTTTTGAGATATTTGATTTTTTTGTCTTTTTCAATATAGTGACCTCCAGTAAGCAAGTGTAGAACCCAATGACAACATATGTTAAGTACTTTTCCCCAGTCGGGTATGAGACCAATTTATTAGGAGGGGAATAGGATAAGTTTATTACGGGTGGATATAGAAGGCAAAGAGATGCATAATGTCAATCTTTTCAAGTCATGGGAAGGACAACCAAGTGTTATTATGGATGATGACATGCAAAGTGTAAATGAAAATTATTAGGAATGGATGGTGGAAATCAGATAGAATGATGGTAGACGATGGAGTGAAGATCAACTATAACTAGTGCCCTTTTTCTAGGTTTTCACCATGGTACTTATCCAAAGCACCACTGAAGTGGTTTTCACTATTAAACAAATTTATTTCTCTTTACTATTTTCTTGATTTTTTTATTTTTTTGGTGTCACTAAGATGCCTGTTTGCCAAGTGTTCATCAAGGTAACAATTTTTTTTTGTATTTTTCAGGTTTTGACATGGCTCTCTGAACCTAGGTGTAGAATTTGCATAAGTGAAAATTGTTGATAAGCTCTAACAAGGGTTCCCCTTAAGGAGTGGAAAGTTGATAGGCTCTTGATCCAAACACTGTCGTGATGAACTTGAATGACCATGTTGAATGAAAGGATAAGAATGGTGCGAATGAGGGATGTAGAGGATGATTGGTGCAACAAACAAAAGAAACTAGAATATGATTCCTATTGTGCACACTACACAAGCCATCAAACTGCATTCAAGAAGGAGTTTGGGTGACCAATGAGTTAAGGTACATGAAGGGGTCATCATCAAAGGTCCATCGAGAAACATCGCCAAGGGAGATGGAATGATATGATGTATGTGTGGATATGGATAGATTTGGTGGAGTGTATGGCTTGAGTGAAAGTGGAGACTTTGGATCAACAAGCTCTTTATTTGTCATGTTGCCTTGATAGATGCTCCCAATTATTTTTTATGAAGGAGCATTAATGGAGACCAATGCTTTCTAATTTTCATTCTTGACTTGTATTTTTATCTTTGATTTGTCCAATAGCTTTTGATTTTGAATAGAGGACTTGCCTTGGTCGTTCTTTCTTTGCATTATGTCTTTTGACTCTAGGTCTCCTTTTAAGCGAGGCACTTTCACCTTTGATTCTTGAGTTTTATCCTTATTATATTTGACTTGGTGATCCATGTCTGTGAGGTGGGTGGATGTGAGTGATATGGATGAGATAGATGAGGTGACAAGAATGTTTGGTTGATGAAAGAGGTTGGAGATGCACTCAATGGGTTCTTTTGGAATATACTTATCAGTATCATTAATGTCAAAGGAAGCTTGCACATCCTTAACGAATTAGCAAGATGGCTTAGTAGAGGCAACAATAGGGATGCATACCCTAGCTTAGGATGGTCAGATGGAAGGATGATGGTTTAAAAGAGGTAGTGGTCAGAAAAGAGTCATGAGGCAGAGAGGGATGACATTGAATAGGAGCATGAGTGTGTATGGAAAAGATGAATGTGTCATCAAGATCTCAGAAAGTCTCAATCCAGGCATGACCATCTATTCGTATATTTTCTGAGGCTGACTTATCATTATTCTTGGAAGCAGTATTAACATTTTCACTTGCGAGTGACTTCTCGGCTTAAGATGAACTACCCATACAATACTCTCAAAATCCCATGTCATGGATCTGGACTTTGGTGTTTTATGGTGCGGTAAATGAAGTAGATGACTTAACCAAGGAAGATGGATCAATTTAATGTGACGAGGTGGAGGAAAAAGCTTCTTGATTGACAGGCACTTGGAATTAAGTAGTCCCTCTCAAATTACAGCAATACTAAAAGGGGTTAGGATCACTAGTGATTGTAATAGCAGTGCCATTGTAGGGAAACTTTAGGAATTATGGTAAGTGGATGGGACAAACTTCATGGCATGGATCCATGGTCGACCAAGGAGGAGATTATATGGGAGATCTAGTTCCAAGACTTGGAATGTGGTGTCTAATGTTGTGGGCCCAACTCTGTTTTGGATTGTTATGACACCCTTGGAAGAATGCTCTTCATCATCATAGGATTTTATGATAATTCTCTTTGTTGTGTCTACATAAGCTTCAAGGAAGCCTAATGCCTTAACCAATTTGAGGGTACAAATATTTAATTTGGCTCTACCCTCTACCAAGACTCATCTGATTTTATGTTTATGAATGAAGACTTTGAGGTGCAAAGGATCATTATGACTAGACTTTTGGGATGAATAGTCTTGATCTAAAACATTGACATGGTAAGTGCTAGCTAAGTATCCCACCATTTCCTAGAAATGATTAACATCAAGGTCAGTTGGGATTAAAGTGTCTTGTAATGCTTTGTCAAGGACAACTCTATGCTTAGGGGATATATGAAGTAACTCAAGGATGGATATTTGAGTAGGTTCTTTCCCAAAATGGTGTAATAGGTTATATTGAGACTTTTGTTGTGGTTTTGAGGGAGCACCTTGTATAGTTTTCTTGATATTGTGTGTGTTTACTACACATTCAGATGACTTTTTAATGGTAATGGTGTTGATATAGTCATCTTTAGCTCAAATGTGATGTATGCTAGTGTAGTCATAAGCTGCATTGGTATAGTTGGAATGGTTATTGGTCTTTGAACCCAAACAAGAGGGATTTCATGTCCCATGGTCTTGTAGAGGATTCTTAAAAATTGTATGATCATTGTTAGAGGTATGTTATTGACTGTCCACTTCTATGACACCTTTTTCAATTAGTTCCTAAATGATGTTCTTAAGTTGTTTGCATGACAAAGTTGAGTGTACCTTGGTGCGATGATAATCACAAAAGGCATTGTCATCCCACCATAAAGGTTTAAATTGCCTTGGATCATAAGGTTTTTCCTCAGGAAGTTGTATAACTTTTGAATGCAAGAGTTGTTTGAGGACTGATTCAATTAGTTCCCCTAAGGGAGTGTACTTGTGTCTTGTGGGAAATTTCCTTTGAGGTCTTTATTCTTGAGTGTTTTCAAGGGTGTTTGGTGTTTGTTCATGGAAATTGCAAGGTGGGTTGTTTGATGTGCTAGGTCTTTTGAGTGTGATCACAGGATCGACGTGTATTTCCTTTGCATCGACAACTCTATCATTTGTGACATTTCTATTGTGGGCCCAATATTTACTTTTGTCATTTGAGGTTCCTTGGGTGTTTTGAGTTTTGTTGTATGTCTTAAGTTCCCCTTTTTCAATAATGGCCTTCTCAAGTATTGTGCCTTTTTCCACTAGATTTTCAAATGTGGTGCAATAATGCGCTTGCAATTGAAATTTTAGGTCTGTGATCAAGTTTTCCAAAAACATGACAATCCTTTAGTTTTTGGGAATCTCAATAGGACATCGACTAGCCAAGCTCCTCCATAGTTGGAAGAACATTATGAATGACTCACCCTCTTCTTGTTTGGTATGACATAGTGTTGCTATGGTGATGTCATTTTCAATGTTATAGGAAAAGCGAGTGATAAATTTGTCAGCTAGTTCGTCCCATGTTCTTATGCTTTTAGATGGATGGGTGAACCATTCTAGTTCTTGTCCCATGAGACTCCTAGGAAATAGTCTCATAAGATATGTCTGTTCAGATGCAATTTCTATCAAAGTCGGGTGGAACTCTCTTACATGTTCAATGGGATTTCCCTTTCCTCTATACCTAGGAAAATTTGGCATGACATAGTTAGGAAGAAAGGGAGGCATGTATAAACTTCTGTCAAATGGGTATGAACATCTCTTATATTGAGTAAGTCTGTTTGGTCGATATTTGCATATTTCTCACTTGTTTATGTAAGACGAGCATTTGGTTGGCTAAAACATCATATTGAGTGACGTGTCCATGGCCTTTGCATTTGCATTGTGATAGGGGCCCATGTTTGTGTTTTGCAATCCAATATGTCAATTGGATGAGTTGGTGTTGACTCTAGGTGTATATGGTATGTTTTAATTTGGGATGTTATGAGTGTATCACCATATTTGATTTTGGACATGTGTGGAATTTGAGGTTGGATATGTGGGGTTTGAGTTTGGATATATGGGGTTTGAGTTTGGATATGTGGGGTTTGAGGTATGTGTGAGGTGTTCATATTGGATTGCATTTGAAATGGGTTGGGAGTATTTTTACCTTGTGTGTTTTGGTTTCTATATCGATTGAAAGGCCCTTGTGTGTTTATTTTTTGGGGAATTCTTGTATTAGGACCTTGTGATGTATTTGTGTTTGAAGTGTTTATTAGTGTCTTGGGTCCATGAATATGAACCTTTTTCCTCTTATTTTTACCAAAAGGATTTTATGATGATGCACCCATGGAATGAGATGATGATCCAAATGGATTAAATATAGTATTAAAGGGTTGTGTCATTAATTGTGTCATTGCTTGTGTCATGGCTTATGTTCCAAATAGTGTTGTGTGAATTGTGGTGGAGTCTTGTGTTGACCCTCCTAATGGCATAGTAGCATTGATTTGTGAGATAGAACATTTAGGAGTAGTTGTGTCATGTCCTTGGCTTTGTCTAGTCTCCTTGTTTGGTGTGGGTTCTACTTGAAGGGTGTTAACGTCAAAGCCATGGGGTATTTTAGCTCCACTATGTAAAATTTTTGCTAGAAATATTTGTGGGTCTAGGGATACTATCTCAGACAAATCATGCTACTTCTGGATCTTGGGAAGTTGCCTCTATTTCATCCTCAATTATGTCCTTGGTCTTGTATTTTTAAAAAGGATTATGTGGTCTAGGTGCTTCATTTGAAGAGGAGCCAAATTTTATGTTGCTAGTATAGTTGTAAAGGTCATCATCTTCTTGAAATAGGTCCATTTCTTTTCTCTTCCTTTGTAGACTTGTTTGGACCATAAAAATACTTGCAAGTGTGACGAATGGGAAAATGAAGCCTAACGAATGTCAATGCAAAGGTAATACTATGACTAAGGGTATGCAACTAGACTATGCTTTTTGGATTTTCAAGATATAAGGGATGCCAAATGACGATGTACCAAGATTAAAGACACAAAGTGACAATAGTCAAAATGTAGATAGGATAATGTCACAATGATCAAAATATATGGTATGTCAATGACTAAAGTATGCCAATGTAATGCCAATATGATATTGTGATGAGGGGTGTAATATGACCTAATATGAAAAGGGTACTGCCACAATACTATGTCTCACTTTTATGATGCACTAATTTTTGCCTGAAATCATTATTTTTAGAAAAATATGGATTTAAGTGAAGACTCCATCTAAAGGGTTTTTTAATTGAAGAGGGATAGATAAGACCCTTAGATCGAAACCCCACATGGATAAAGCCCCTATAGTAAATCATACACAATGGAATTCTCCCTTCACTTAGCCTATCTGAAATCTTGTAAAAAACCACTTTCTTTACCTTTGAGGGATTAAATAACATCATTTAAAAATTATATTTTTCAAGATTGTAGCCCTTGAAACTAGATTTCCAACAAGTATAGGTTTGATATATTTTCATTTTATCATGTTTTTAATTTTCAATTTGTACTAAACATGGGTTTTTCTCAAAACATCAAGCTCTTTGTTGTGCAGAGGTGGAAAAATAGTAAACTATTGTAAGAAAATTTCAAAAAATACTCATTCCCTAGATATTGATTTATGTGTTTCACCCAAAAAATAAATTTTTTATTTCAATACATACACAAAAAGTTAGGTTGTACGACACACACGTATGTCCAAATTATAGTTACAGTGACTTCAAAATTAATTTTTTAAAATATGCAAGCAAAAATTAGCAGAAAGCCATATCCTTTTCCCTAGATATTGATGTTGTGAATCTATATTTCAAAAAATAGAATTTTATCCTTTATAGAAAAAAGGTTATGTTGTACGACATAAATGTTACTTTATGAAAGAAATGTTGTTTTTGTCTAAGGCAGGTTATTAAAGATGTTGAGAGGATTTAGTTTATTTTGGAAAATTTTAAAAAATATATATTTAGAATCTACACACAATCACTAGTTCACATCATCTTCAACTTCTTTATGGTTTAGCTACTATAGGTCTCAGAAGATGAAGATTCAATTAAAAATATTGATGTAAATGTCCATCTTGGGCAAAAAGTGAAACACAGTATTGTGATTTTAGCCAAAACTAAGCACTTTTTTGTAAACTTAAGAAAAAGGTTGTCAACCAAAGTAAGATAGTCAAAGTGACAAATCTAATTAGCAATGACCTTAAGGGCAGCAAAGACTAAAATGATGACAAGTGACAAGGTGGCCTCAAACTAGGCCTATGAGTTTAAAGAACCAACCTAAAGGACAAAGGACTAAATTGATTTGAAAGGACAAGGTCAAGATAATCTAAATTTGTGACTATGGTCTGATCTAAAGTCTGATAAATTTCTAAATCTAAGGTTTGCAAAGGTGTATGCAACTAAAAGGTAACCAAAAGTTTGACCTATGATGTATGCAACTAATGTAATGGCAAGCCAAATGGATGGGATGAAATGAAAGATCTGAGAATTGTAAGTATGTGGCATGATATCAAGATAACAGTCAAGATTTGATTAGAAATGAGACTATTCCAGAATTCCCTAAAAATTTGATCAACTAGCAAATGCGGTGTTTTGAGCAACAATTGCGATGTTCTAAGCAACAATTGTGGTGTTCTGGTTTTTAGTAGATGCAACGTTTTGAGAATAAATTATGGGTAACAATGAAAATTGTGGTGAACAACTTGTTTTTGTCCTAGTTTTACTGATTTTGGTCATTTTTTTCTAGTTTTATGAAATTTGATGGTAAACACAACAAACAGTCTAAAAATAGTGTCTTGGTTGGTCTGAATTTCAAAATGTGTGATCGTAATGTGTATGTTAAGAGGTTATTCACCTCAATTTCCATGGTCTAACACAAATCAAAGACAATTCACACACATAAAACACTTGCCTATCCTATGGTCAATGGCCAATGGCGTGACCTTCGGGCCCATAACTTGGAATCTTCATTGACACAAGTGAGGGACACCATTTTGGGATGTTTGCAACTCTTTTCTTCGAGAGAGGATGGATAGGGACCTCCTAGAATGGAAGGATAACCTAAATAACCCTCTCCTCGAAAAGCTACAAGTATAAACAAGTAATTTATGCAACATCTAGGATTTTCGTCTCATCTCAAGGGAGCCATATGGTAACTTTCAAGGTATAGTGTGCATCCCCTGCATCGAGTGTGACACCAATAAAAATTAAATCATAGAGGTTGGGCCTATAACTAGTTTTTATTTTAGTCACAACTCAGAAACTTACCTCCCAACAAGCAGAATGATTGGGTGACAAGGTAGTTCAGACTTGGCTTTCACCTTATCCTTTTATATACCAGCATGAGGGAAAAATCAATTGGGATCACCAAGGAGTTCTACGTACAGATGTATCCCACTTTGGTAGGCCCACTCTAATGGGGTATAAAAAAAGAAAGGCAAGCACAATTTTTTTTTTATCTCCAAGATCACTCAAGGTGCAAGGAGAGAGCATACACAATGTACTTGGCTAACACTAGCAAGAGTTCAATTAACCTTAAGCAAAACCAAATATGTGGCGTGATAGTGAAAATGTCAAGAATTTTTTTTTATTCCCAAGATTACTCAAGGTGCGAGGGAAGAGCATGCACACCTCAAAAAAAGTACAAAATCACAAGATAATGAAGCAAATGGTTCTTTTTAAGCCCCAAATTGAAATGTGAGAGTTGCAAAGACACTTGATGCAAGTTGTGTTCTTTTTAATACAAAATGAGTGTGAAGATACAAGTTTTTTTAACTCAAATGAGTGAGAAATGCAAGATTGTTGTTCATTTTAAGCCCATGAATATAAATGCATGTTAATTTTTATCCTAATGAGTGTGAATAAACCAAAAGATATTGCAAAATCAAAACAAAACCAACAACAAGTTAGCAATTCCAAATGCAAATGTCTCCTCCAAGATAAGCCACATGTTGTAAACCAGAGATCAGTAACAAAAAATAATCTAATCTACTGAATGCAAAAGACATAAACTGAAAATTCCAAAAAAAAACCATTAATTCTGAAAAACAGGCAAATGCAGTGCAGGAAATCACAGTTGTAACTTTCTAGTTCTAAAAAGTTGTGGTGCAAGAAATGGTGACCATGACATTCCAAATGTCGACTATGGTGAATTGTTGAAATTGATTATGGTGAAGCCCTCAACAATTGGATTGCAGAAACCTGAAGCTGCAAAAATGCTTGAATCTAACAAAATTTGAAAAAACCAGAAACTGATATGATATGATTATGATGTCAAGATGTTAGACTAAAACCCAGAGAGATGAAAAATAATAGAAAAACCTAAAATTAGACTTAATAAAATGATTTTCCCTATATTTTAACAGATGCAACGTTTGGGGTAGTGATTGCAATGCTCTGGCTTTTGGCGAATGCGTAGTTCGGGCTCGCATTTGTGGTTCAGACCTAAAACTCAAAATTTCTAAAAATTTCTTCCAAATCTGGTTAGATTCACGTCAGGTTCACCAATGTAGATTAGGGTAGAAACAAGGTTAAGGTCATGAAACGGTTAAACTAAATCCTTAAAGCCCTAAACCAACAATGAAGTACAATCCAACATAGAAACATAACATATAAAGCAATATTACCTATGCCATGGTTGATTCACCTCTATTTTCCTTCTCCATTTTGCTTGATGTACTTGATTGCCCTCAAATTTGAGTATGCAATAATAGCCTAATGACAATGATAGAAAAATATTGAAGATTGTAGTTGTCTCCTTAAGTGCACTTGAAATCAAAGTAGTCTAGGTAGCATAAGATGTCAAAATGTAGAAATGACAATGCTAGATGTATTTTATAGAAAGCCAAATTGGAATGAAGGGCTAGGATTAAAAGAAAATATGATATGTCAATCAATGACCAAGAATGAAGTTGTAGTATGAAATAGATTTAGGGTAAAATTAGGGTAATGATAAGGATGAATGGCTAAGATTGAATTATAAAATAAATCAATCAAAGGTGAAATTTGAATGAGATGTGAAGAGATAAGGATGACACTGGTAAAGAGGTTGGCACAAAAAAAGAGATTGTTTGAGAAAATTAAATAATTATAAAATTATTTAATTTGAGAGGGAAAATGAATAATTAAATAATGAAAACATTATTTAATTATGGAAGACATGTGACAAGTTGAATTTTCAATTAAATAATAATTTAATTCAAAAGTGGGAGGAAAAAGACAAATTAGTAAGTAATTAAATAATAAAATTTATTTAATTTATGGTAGAAAAGGCTAAATGAATAATTAATAATTGAAATAGCTATTTAATTATAGTAGAAAGTGACAATAATTAAATAAATAAAATTTATTTAATTAATCAAGAGAAGAAATAATTTAAGGATAAAAATGAATTAATTAAATAATTAAAATTATTTAATTAATAGCAAAAATATGACATTAGACAATAATCAAATAATTAAAATTATTTAATTATTAAGGACGAAAGGGTATTAATGAAGAAAAATAGTGTTTGCAAGCCTAGGACAATTTTTAGTGTCAACAATTTTGAGTCTCAAAAATGGATCCCTCTAAATTGGGAGAATGTATTTCATTCAAATAAGGTTGGCGGCCTTGGTCTGCATTTTTTTTAACTCAATTTTTAGGATTTAGATGCCAAGTTATTCTTGAGATGGTTAAAGAACCCTAAGTAGCCTTGGACCTAGATCCTTAGTTTAAAATAATTGGGAGTTTTTTTTTAAGATGTTCCATGAATGGAGTCGAAAGGAAAAGGGACAATGATCTAGAATACTATGAAAAAGGGTGTGAGGTTATCAAGCAGGATATTTTTTGGATTATTAATCAAAGTAATAAATATAATTTTTAGGATGATTTTTGGGACAATAATCCTTCTATTATTTCTTACTTTCCTCATCTTTGTTCCCTTTGTAATGCCTTCCTTGTTCAAGGATGGTATCATGTGGTAGACTTTAAATATGAGCTCTCTTCAAGAAGAACCTAGCTCCAAGGTTAGAAGGATCCTAATCTCTAGCTTAGAGGAGGTTCTAAGGAAGATAGGAAGGCTGTGGATTCTATTTTGGCTAGTAGATTTTGTAGTTATTTGGAGGATTCATTTATTCTTGCTTGGAGCCTTAGTCCAAAAGATGAGTATTTAGTCAATCTTGCATATCAAGCCTTGGAGATTTAGTATGGAAGAAATGTGGAATCCTTGGTATGGGAGAAAATTTGGAATAAATTTAGTTGACCTAAATTCAATTTAATTTTATGATTGGTGAGTCAAAATAAGTGCCTTACTTGGGAAAACATCTAGAAGAGAGGGTTTTAGGGGCCTTCCATATGTTTTCTATGTGGATCAAGTGAAGAAGATATGAATCACCTTTTTTGGTGTCATTTCTCTTTTGAAGTTTGGAACATCTGGTGGTAGATTTGGAATAAACCTACTCCTCACTCCACCTCTCTAGTTGAATTTTGGAACAACTTGGGTAGACCACCTACTTCAATTGAGCCTTGCATTTAGCCACATGGGATATGGGTCTATCTTTCATCATTTAGAAATTATGGCTGGAAAGGAATCACACATATTTTAGGATGAAAGAAATGGGATAATCTAGGCTTGGCTTAAAATTAATTGTATGCTTAAAGAGGATATTTTAAGGAAAAGTTCTATGTAGAAGGCCCTTGAACCTCTTCAAATTTTCATGTGGCTAATATTTTTGAGATATCTCTTAATCCTCATTAATTTATTTGGATTTGACACTAACCTTGGTCTCCCAAGAATGTGAATAGGTCAAGAAAGTGGTATCCTCCTCTTGGGGATTTCCTTAAAATAAATACAGATGGATCCTCTAGGGGTAACCTCATTCTTGTTATAATCAAAGGTATAGATTGTGATGTTACTGGTTCTATTCAGTTTGTATTTTCTCCCTCCTTGGGTTTTCATTTCAATAATTAGATAGAAGCCTAGGATATTTTTATGGTCTTGAGAAAGACTATCTTGGTGGTTGGAAAAAATTGTTTGTGAGGTTGGTTCTATGATTCTTTTCAATCTCTTGAATAAAAGAAAATGTTATGATTTCTCATGGAGGTTAGTTGTGGTGGTTAAAAAAATTGTCCATTCAGTTACTAGGTTTGAAGTTATCTCCTTTACTCATATTCCTAAGGAGTGGAACAAGGTCATGGATTGCTTGGCCAAATGGAACTAAGAGGAAGTGAGTGGTTGGATTGTAGATAATTGGAAAAATTTGGATAAGGAGTGATCACAACTACTTTGTCAAATTATTGATGATTACAAGATGGGATGCTATAGATGATCCATATTGGGCCATATTCTAGATCATTAGGAAATATTGGTAGGTTTTATTCTTGGGTATTTGGTTTTGTAGAGATTTTGCATAGAATCTTCATCTTCTTTGTATTCAGATGGCTATGCACATCTATAAGTATCTTTGGTTCTTTGATTCATGTAATTATATAAATTTTGACATAATTATATTTTACCCCCTGTTGGCCTCCTACAATGATTTAACAACTAAGCTCTTACAGCTGTGATTCAATGATTGGAATAGCCATTCAATAATCATGAAGGTTCATTTAACTTGTCCTTGAGGAGATACAGACTTTAGAAATAGTCTGACATAGTATGTGCACAAAACTCAAAGTATTTTTTGATTTTTATAATGCTAAAAAAATGTTGAAAGTAAGTTGCCCGGAAAGAGATAACATAAATGTTGAACATCAACCAACAACCATACTAAGCTTGAGGAAATGCATGATATATAATGAAAATGAACAACGGAAAACCTCTATCTGCTTTGGCTACAAACAGTCCTATAATAGGAATTCTAAGTGGCTGCAGGAGGCAAGTCAACGCTCCATTCTTAATAATTACTAAACAAAAAGTAACAACTAGGTTAACTAAAACAAAGGATAGATTTCATCCAGTGGGCCTGGATGTTATCCTCTACTACTAATGAAAAATCCGGATAGTCGGGCTTCGAGAACTTTATTTTATTCATCGAGAACATGAGTACACAAAAGGTAACATAACTATATCGCAGCCCGAGAATGCAAGTCACGATGTAGATGGAGTGCAAGCTCTGAGGAGAATGCAGTCCTTGTTATGCACCATCTAAAATGAGGTGGTCAACTCCACGAATTGGGAGGACGCCAATTTAGGGAAAGTAGAGAAAATGGAGAGGTGGTTATGTGCGCATGGAATCTGATCAGATGTGTCCACAAATTTAGCACAGTAGTAATGCCAATATTGCTCAACAACATTAAAGTCCACTACAAGGTAGTTATATTTGATTTGCATGGGGAATCTCCTGTCATTGACCTCCTTTGACCTTTGAATGATTCCCTTGTTGGATGTTATGGTGCATGCTCAACTGGTGATGTATTTCTCAATTTAGTATCTTCAAATCATATTTGCATGGTAATGTTAGCACACACAATAATTGCATATCTATAACTAACTTAAAAAGAAAATTCTATTAGTGCATGTAGAATTAATATATAGATGATCCCTGGCATTCACTAAATGTCATTTAAAGATTTGTGAAATAATATTAAGCCCAATGTCAATGGTTTGAGGAAATATCATAAAAAGTATCAACACTTAACATCAAGGTCCATGATATCTTCAGCAAATAAACCATAAATTCTACCCAAAACTAGACCATAAAATAGGCTCATCACTCCCCCCAACCTAAGGTCTTGTTGGTCCTCCAACAGGGGAAGGGTTGTTCTTCTACTTGGTCAATGCTCTGAAATTTGCAATTGACAACTGCCCTACATTAGTGTTTGTTGTTCGTGAATCAGGGTCCCAATAGAATCCTCCCAATATGTCCAATCTACTCCATCTCTGTCTCTCTATAGCAATATCATAGTTGTAAAATATGAAGTTTGGTTCAGGCCACATCAGGAGGGGTGGCTGAAAAGTTAGGGGAGGAAAAAATCGTCCCTTTGTTCTTCCAACTTGTATATATTTGTCAATTCTCTTAAGTGTTGCAACATAGTTCTGGATGGAATGAGGCTCAGCCTATTCTAGCTCATCAATTAGGTTGTTCCATCTTTGTGAGAGGTATCTCTTCATGGTTTCCTCTTTTTCTTTTTCCTTTACCTCATACTCACTATAGACTACTTCTATCCAAGGCATAATCCTATTACCATAGCTAGGTCTGAAAAGCATTCTATTTCATTCCCTGTAAATGTCCCTTGGATTCCTTGATTCAACCTAGATGGGCAGAGGGATGTTGGACTCCAATTGCTTATAAGCCCCATGTTGTTGTCCCCAACTAATCTCATTTTGTACCCAAGACATAATGCCCTTAATTGGACATCTCTAACATACAAAAATGGGTTACAATCATGGTCTTGAGTCACAACATAATTATGAAAATAAAACTCACACAACAACTTCTTCATTTTTGGGGAAGCAATTCGATAAGCATTGAAAATTTTAACAGGGGTCTCAATAGAAGGGTTCAAACCTGAGACAATTCTTCCCAGCTTAAAAGAAAGATACTTTTCCTTCAAATGCAGAGCATAGACCCTTGGAGGGGCCCTACACTCTAAAATCTGTGGTACTAAGGCTACCATATCATCCACATTTTTCTTTAATGTGGAAATTTTTGCATCCTTGTCTTCAATCTCCTCATCTTTCTTTTAAATTTCCTTCTTCAATATGTGCTTCTCGTCCTTCCATTCTTCTTCTCTTCTTTGCATTTCTTTCCATAAATGCATAGCTACCATGTGCATTGAGAAATTAGGGGGTTTATGCATTCCTACCAACATTTTCCACGCTTGCCAGATGGCACATCCCTCATTCAGCTTTACAAGGGATTATATTTATCCCAGATCAATTCGGTACGCGGTCTTGATTGTTCTTATTTTTGCTATTGTGGCAAGGACTCTTGTTGCAAGATCTCTTGTTGTAGGATCTCTTGTTGCAGGAAATATTGATTTTCCTCATACCCTTGATTCTCCGTTTGATTTTACAATGTTAGCACCAGTAATGCGCGATGTTATGTTTGTTTCACGGAGGTGGTTGCCAATGCCCTTGAAATTGCTGCCGATTACAGGGGTTGCACCTACCATTGGTGGAGATTTTGATGATTGGGCCAGGCGGAGGGTTACTCCAAAGGTTGTGGTGGATATCCTCCATAATTGGATGGATATGGGGGTTTCCATTGGTTACGAGATGAATAAGAATTAAAATATGGCCCAACATAAGAGAGCGAATCCGGTGGCATACCTTGTCTTGGAGCCCAAGGCCTCCTTTGTGCAACATAGTAGACTTGATCTTCTTCAATTTGAATTGGCTTGAACTCGGGTGCAATCTACTTCCCTTCAATATTGGCTACCATCTTGCATCTGCAATCCTTCTTCTTTTGTTTGCAATGGGGGCAATACTCTGCAAACATTTCCTCTACCTCCTCTTGATTCTTCTTGGCCTGAAGTGTATCTAGCTGAGTAGCTAGATTGTTTATAATGTCTTGCTTGAAGTCTTCCGACCGATGAATCTCCATTCTTGAAACTCCGTAGTGGTTATTAACCATGGAAGATTGGTATGGCTTTCTCTCCTCTTTGAGGCCTTTCCCTAGAGTAGTTTTGGCATATTTTTTCTTGATATCCTCCCAAGGGAACTTAGGAGATATCTCTCATCGGATTAAGGAATTAGTGTAAGTCATTGATTCCTCTCGGGGAAGAAAACAACTTTGGGGTCTTCA
This sequence comes from Sequoia sempervirens, assembly GCA_007258455.2. Classification (NCBI taxonomy): domain Eukaryota; kingdom Viridiplantae; phylum Streptophyta; class Pinopsida; order Cupressales; family Cupressaceae; genus Sequoia; species Sequoia sempervirens. The sequence continues at coordinate 20,216 of VDFB02266454.1, forward strand.
TTAAGTGTCACGGTGTGGAAGAGATTTTTTTGTAGGCGGGGAATAGAAACCTTGCAATGTAATCCTCAGGGCTCTCATCTTGCTTTTTTTGTCCCCAAAATGTCACCTCTCTTTCTCATATCACAACTTCCCTAGAATACTCCTTGTATTTCTCAAGGAATTTTGTCTTCATGTCCTCCCAAGTTTCCACGGTATCTATGCCTAGGCTCATGAACCATCTTAATGTAGCTTCTTTCAAAGTGGTTGGAAATAGCTTAAGCCTATGGGAATCAGTGGTATGGTCATAACTCCTGCAGATTATGTCAAACTTAAACAAGAAGGTATCAGGATCTTCTGTGACAAGTCCATAAAACTTGGGGAGTGTTGAAGCAGGGATATTTTTGATGTTGTCAACTTCATTTTGATGGGAAATGGGGAAAGGAAACGCTGGTTGGTCAGGTCTGTTCCTATTTGCATCACCCATGCCCGCTTGATGTAGTTCCAAGGAAAAGGGATTCTCAAGCTGATTTTGGTCTTCGAAGGAGACTTCAGAGCTAGTCAGATCAAGAAATGCATCAACAAATGGGTGTGGATTTTCTTCTTCTTCTTCTCTTGGCAGGTTCTGATATTCAACTAGTTGGAATGGATTAGCGTTGTTAGGAAGGAATCTCCCATAAGCATCCCTTCTGCTTCCTCTATGCATGAGGTATCAGCCTTTCACTATTAGCCAACTCATAGAAAAAATTGGTAAAGAATAAGAGTCATTACTTCTAAATGGGTTATACTAAGAAAAATTAGAACACTACAGTAGAAAACACCAATAAATCCAAAGAACTCCCTAGTTTGACACCATCACATAGCAGTACCAAAATGTTGGCCTCTTACAATGATTTAACAACTAAGCTCTTACAACTGTGATTCAGAGATTGGATATCTAAACTGAATATTCATTCAATCATCATGAAGGTGCATTTAACTTGTCAACCTAGGGATGTGAACTTGAAATGGGTCAACACAGTATGTGCACTAGGAACTCAAAGTAGGCATTCTCATTCTACAACTAAGAAAGATGCAATGTTGAAAGGTATGAGTTGCTTGAGAAAGGAATAACTCCAAATACCGACCTCAACCAACAGCCATGCTGAAATGCATGATAGAAATGAAAATCTGAACAACAAAACCACTGTGCACTTTACAGTTTGGGGAACCAGGTCTAAAGTGATTCCCAATTGGTGCAAGAGCGGGTTAGTGCTGATTCTTGGTGATACTTGAACAAAAGTAACCTTAGGATAACTAAGCTAAAGGGATGGATTTCTCACCAGGGTGGATTGGATGAGTATCCTCTACTACTAACAAAAAATCAAATGCTCAAACTCATAACTTTATTTTATTCATCATGAGACATGAGTACAAAAGAGTAGCATAACTGTATTACTGAAAACTAAGAGTGCAAGTACAATATTAGATCATGCAACCTCCTAAAAAGTAGCATCTAATCCTTATTTATACTACCAACAACTCCATGAATTGGGAGGATGCCAATTTAGGGAAAGTAGAGAAAATGTAGAGGCGGTTACGTGCACATGGAATCTATTCAAACGTGTCCATAGATTTAGCACAACAGTAATGACAATATTGCTCAACAACATTAAAGTCCACTACAAGGTGGTTACATTCGATTTGCATGGGGAATCTCCTTTCATCGACCTCCTTTGACCTTTGAACGATTCCCTTGCTAGAAGTTACGGTGCATGCCCAATTGGTGGTGTCTTTCTCAATTTAGTATCTTCAAATTATATCTGCATGGCAATGTTAGCACTCACAATAATTGCACATCTATAACTACCTTAAAGAAAATTCATTAACCACACGTAGAATTAATATAGATAGTCCATATAACATGCCAATGTCATTAAAGATTTGCAGAAATAAGATTAAGCCCAATGTCAATAGTTCTGAGGAAATATCATAAAAATTATCAACACTTAACATCAAGGTCCATGATATCTTTAGCAAATAAACCATAAATTCTACCCAAAACTAGACCATAAACTAGGCTCATCACCCCCTAAAACAATACACACACACACACACACACACACACTTGATATTATTTTATTAGATCTAAACCTAATTTTTTCTCTATGTTTAAGGATTTAAGGCTTTGATTGAGAAAAAGTTACATAGGAAGATAAACGTGTCAATCCTTAAAAATGGAGGTGAATATTAATATAAATAATTTGACGATACTTTTAGACATGTAACTATTGTGTGGTAGAATACTAATCCTTACACTCCATAGAAAGGTAGGGTTGCAAAAGGGTTTAAATAAACCCCAATAGAAGAGCCAATAGTATGATGAGAAATATATAGAATTGAATTGATACTTTTGGGAAAAAGGATATTGGTACTACTTGATACTTGATTAGTAGATATCCTTGTCTCACTCTTGGTGAAAAACTCTTTATGAGGTGTGGATAGGTACTAAACCCTATATTTTATATTTAAATGTATTTGAGTTGTCATGTTTTTATTCATGTTCCTAGAAAGAAGGTAGTCTAAATTGAATCACAAATCTCAAAATGCATATTCACTAGATATGGTAAAAAGTTAATGGCTATGAGCTTTAGAATCCTTGGATATGGTAGAGTCCCTTATTACAACCTTGAGATAAAACAAGAGATAAATAATTCTAGTTGACAAGTATAGCCCACTATATTCCTACTATATATTTTCTTTTCCATAGACTAATGATGAACTAAAATATTTTAGCATGGCTCTCTCTTTAGATGATCATGATTCTTGGATATTGGACATGCATGAGGAGATGATGGCCTTGGACATATTTGACACCAAAGATCTTATGAGTTTATGTTAGAGCTGAAGATTAGCTCTATACCCAATACCACTTGCAAAAATAATAAAAACCTTCTAGAAGAGGGTATGCAAGAATATGAGCTTGATTGATATTAGACCTATCAAAATAATTGTGAGGTATGGAGTATATTACATATGAGTACAATGAACTTGCTTATATAGGCAAGGTGAGGAATAGGATTAAACATAATTGTGACATGTGTCTTAATCCTATGACATGATATAACTAACAACCTAACAATCTAGGAATCAAGCATTAAAAGCTAGATAAGATAAGTTCTAGAAAAGCCAACTAAGACTTCTAGAAGGAATCTTATATCCTAAGTAAACTTAACATGTAAATAAGTCCCTAGTAAGATAAATTACTAGGTAAAAGACATATATTCACACTAACACCCCCTTTAAGAGAAATTTAGGGAGAAGATTATTATGCAAATGATAGAAAAAAGATGCAAATATGGGTCTTGCCTATAAGGCCATTTAAAGTACCCATGTACAAATTCAAATGAAATCTCTCACAAATGGAGAAAAGGAGAAAACCCATTGGGACAAAAATCCTCCCCAAAAGAGAGAAAAGAAATAATCAAGTGATAAAAGATGGAGGATTCCATGATACCACCAAGTACACCATCCATCACATATATACATTACAATAAATAGCCCCAATAAGAGGGAAATGGAGAGACTATGTAGCCCCCCTATTGGTGATTTTTCTAGTAGAACCAAGCAATTCTCTAAAGAGTAGCCAACTCTCATAATGAAGAATTGTAGGGTCAATGGCCAACACAATGAGTACATGATTTTTGTAGTCCTCACTCCTTCACTTTAGGCTCTGTGAAACCTAGGTGGGTATTTCCAATTGTGTTTTCCTGAAATGTATTTAATTAGTAACACATTTATTCACAGATTGATTCCTAATTATTTGTAGATAAAATCCATCTCATTGCAGATTTGGCGGATCTGTGAATGAATGACTATCTATTTGCTAGGGATCGGGGATATTCTTAACCCACATTATCCTCAGAAAGATTTAAAATGAATATTGTTCTTATGTTAAGTCCATGGCCAGGTGTGCTATTTGCTCATTTCATGCAAAATTTTCTAACAAACTGACTAGTGTCTCATCAATTGGAGCAATGAAGTCAAATATATGAGATTCAATAATATATGAACTACTCACTTTAGAGCTCGATGGACTATTTTCATAATAATTTGTATTTATGAAAACTTATGATGCCTAAAAAAACTCACTCCTTACAAATCCCAAGCAATTCCTTGTGAAATCTATAACCCTAGTTAGGCATTTTAAGCAACTCCCTAAGTTGAAGCTGAAAGAAGAATAATACATTTTGTAGACACGTAAAATATACTGACATTGTGCATCTGATCCTGACTCAATAACATTGTTTCTTCATGAATCATCCCTCGGTCTAACCATTTAATCAAATTCCCCTATCTGATTAAATTCATCAATATTCGTCTCTTAATTAAATAAATCATTTTATCTAATTAAGTCAATCTCTTTTGTTAATTAAATCAATCCATCTGATCTAATTATCCCTATTTAATTAAATAATCAATTTATTTGATTAAATCTCTAAAGTTTGTTCATTAAATTAAATAAATTAAAACATTATTTGATTTAATCTAGCACCATCTCTTTTAATTAAATAAATCAAAATCCTTATTTAATTAGTCTCTTATCATATTCCTCTCTTATTTGATTTAAATAAATCCATAAATTTGAGTCAAATAGGTCACATCATCTAATTTCTCTCATTAAATTAATTAACCCTTGATTAATTTAATCTCATCTCATGCCACATCCTCTAGATAATGCAAGTTGCACATGAAAATAGATTTAATTCATTTATTAAATCCCTATTTTCCTCACAAGGCATCTTTTGGAATATTCTCTCAATTTGAATTCAAAAATGCCAAGTCAACATGTACATCCAACAAGGCAATAAATTCATCTTACGTGGTCCTTTTCCTTGAGCCAAGTGGCATTTATTGCATTTTCCCTTCCTCTTACATGTCATTTCAACAAATTTGAAATTCAAAATTATGCATTTATATACAAACCCCAAATCTTGCCATCCATCATCCATTCATAGCTTTACATGGCATCATATCATTGGATGAATGTTCCCACATTGCTCAAATTTGACATTCATCCATCTTGAATTCTATAAATAAAGAGCTCATATCCTCATTTGATCATCACAATCTAGGAAAAGTTACCATGCTCAAATATCTCTTGAATTTCATCCATTATCATTGAGTCATAGCTAGGTTTTTGCAGATTTTAGCTTGGAGTTCACATTCTTCTCCAACAAAGTGGATCAATCTCTTCAACATTCAAAGCTTGCATCATAGGAATTGGGAAAGGGCCAATTTTCACATCAAATTGGCACCAATTCCCCCATGGGATCATGAGTTTGCACATCTAATTAGGATTTAATCTTTGTTTTATCATTTTCATTGTGTTCTTCACTATTTTCTTTCCTAGTTTGAAGTTGTAAATGGATTTCATGGGGAATCCTTGTTTTGGCTTGCAATCACTTGTCTAACTTGTTTACTCTTGTTGTTTTGCAGGTACCAAGGTTGGGGTTCACACATTCAAATGGAAAACTTGAAGATAAATGATAACACCATTAGTATTTCTCATTTATAACTTGTAAGAGATATACATAGGAGAGTATTTGTTCTGAGACTAAAATTTGTTTTGATATTAGTAGTTTCTATAGAACTCATTTAAGATTATCATATACCGGACTTCATGCCCAAGACAAATTACTGGCCTATCTATCAGTAATCTATTCTAAGTGCCTTTCCTGAACTTAGCTTTCACCTGAGACCCTATTTAGACTTAAAAATATGACCCATGTAATAAGCCCTGATATCCCTTTTATAGAACAAGGGAGCAACAAGCGTGAGGCTTAATTACATTTATATTTCATTTCATTTGTACCAAAATTTGAGACACTTTCAATTAGTTACATGCAATCATTAAGGAAAATGGAAGGTAAAAGACCACATTCCATATTCCTTGAATGAAGACACGCCAACTCCTCAAAAGGAGAGTTTGTTGCAACCGTGTTAAATCCTCATCCTTGTTGACCAAAGAAGATTCTCCAATAGCAGCTTCAGCACAAACTTGTATACACACCGCCAAGGTCCTTTAGTCTAGCACTTCTCCTACACACCAACCCAAAAACTTTCCACATCAGCGCTAGAAACAAGAAATCACATGAGTGTTGAATAGGACAATCCTAACAAAAGGGGCATGGTTTCGTCAAAAACAAAAATAGGGCATAGTCATCACTCTGAGTCATCAATCTCAGAGGATACTCGCCCACATTTTTCTCGTGGTGGGATTGGACTAACCATCACCACCTCCTTGTCAGAATGCTTAGACGGTACCAGGGAGAGGGGATAATAATCACCCTCTGGATTAGTGTCAACCTCACTATCTATTAGAAACCTCACATGGAGAATTACATTCTTCTAGATAAGCCTTACAATGCTTACTCTATTTTTTTTCCTTCTTTTCATATTCCACCATCCTCTTCTCCTTGTGTTTGACTAATTCTTCTGAAACTATTTGGCCCTGTAGATGGTAATTCTCCTTGTCACCATACTTCTTGAATTTCTCGAGTCCCATTCTACCTTTTGGCATATCAAGAGCTCCTTGTGTTTAAATTTCATCCTCAAGAGAATCTTCCTCAGACTCAAGCAAACTCAGCTTCTCAAACTCTCAAACCACCATGGCATACCTACTTACCTAGGATAAGAATGTCTACTTCCTGACTCGGGAATAATTAATACTCGAAATAATTCCTTACTAACCCACACCTCTCATTCACTTCATATTGAATTATGACAAAGGTGATCAACAAGCAATTTGTATTAAATAGGTAGTTTGAAACATGTAGAATTAATGATTCAAGAGCTCCTCACGCGAGCAAGTTGATAACTCAACAACTCGGCTTTGAATCTAGGTCATTGATCTTAAAGCAATTAAAAATTCATCCATGGTGATCTGAGCCTTATTTTTTATGCCTTTACCAACTTTCTCATAGAAAACAATGATGCCAAATTCGAATGTTGCGATCTGTCAATCAGTATGTATCACCAACCTAATCCATGCTTTTTCATTAATATCGGCGAAGTACATAAGATCAATTATTCTTAGAGAGAAAATTTCCCTATACACTTCATTCGCTCCTTGCTGATCTTCCCAAATTTTAGGGTACAATCAACGATGAAAGTATTCATGCTATGGTGTTTGGTCCATTGGATCATCTTGTTTTAAAACTTCATCAATGGTTCTCTAGTCCTTTTGTCGCTTTCCTTTTGCTTTATGCGAAATCCTCAGGATCCTGCCACGTTGCTTGTTCCATCAATGGTCATCGCCTATCGTGGATGAATCTCATAATTTATTCACCTTATCAATGATGTAAACATTCCTGCGATGAATCTCAGCCCTTGGATCTACGACTCGTTCCTTGATCACGTTCATTTTCATTGCACATCGCTAATCCAACTTCACACCTAGGCTCCTATCAGCGATGGGAGATGCAGTGAAGGCATCATATTTAGACACGTACACCTGCATGGAAATCAATGGTACAAAAGACAATAAGATCTTATCATATTAGCGAATGAAACATTTCAAAGAATACTATTGCTCTTTGCTAATCTGGAACTTAAGCTTTGAAATGAATCTGCAATGAATGATAAAACATAAGGTCATCGCTCATCACTAATTCTCCTCATATAGTTTGCAAGCAATTAGTGATGGGAGGATTTGCAAAGTTTACAATGTGCATCGTGTATCGCTAATGTGAAACTTAGCATTTAAAACATATCCGCGATCATGCAATGTAAAGGAAATTTCATCATATTGCTCGTCGTTGATCCTAAATTTATCATTTTATGACCATCCGCGATGAGCGATAAGAACACAAGAACATAAGGTCAGGGCATTGCTCATCGCTATTACAAAATTGAAAGCTCGAAACCCATTAGCGATGAGCGATCGTTCAATAATACAAAGAACATCGCTCATCGTGCATTTGATTTAAGGGATCTAGCAACTATTTGCGATGAGCGATAACATAAGAATATCACTTCATCGCTCATCCCTAATTCAAAATATGAACTTTTGAAGAAATCAATGATGAGAAAAATAGTATGATGACCATCGAGACTTAAGTGAAAACTTTAAACACGTGCATTTAAGTTGTTCTAATGAAAGGGGATCCCTAAGATGACATGAGAATAATAGGCTCAAAAACTTCTAAGTCACGAAATGCAAAGGATGTAAAGGCCAAAAGATCCTTTACTTAACCTTATAAAATATAAGACCCGGAGTTAGGCTTGAAGGACCGGTTACCAAATGACAGTGAATGACATAAGATGTTTTAAAATGATTGGCAACAAGAAATAAGGAGTCAATGACCAAATAGAACCTTATAAGCATTTATAACGAATAAAACCCTAAACCAGCAGATAACAACCCTACATCCAAATGTAACAAGGGTTTAAGATGGAACAATTTTTTTTTTGAGGGTTCCATCACCCACAATGTGTAATCATTTGCAAAAATGGTAAGTTCCTGAAGACAAAACATGATACAATATTGACAAACAACTTGTCTCCCTTTCGAAAGAAACAAAACCAAGTACAAATGTAGGAATACTTCTCATTCTAGATAGGAATTAAAATAAAGAAGCATAAATATGTATGATGTTGTCTTTGCAATCTACTCATATGTCTCCTTGTCCACTGAAGATGAAGATGCCAGAATCAAGTCAGGTACATGCCCAATCAATAAAGAAGGTGACAAATTAGGACTATGTGGAAACAAATGTTGAACAAGATCCAAAGACTGATGGTTTGAAAATAGTTGTGCAATGACTATCATCAAAGAGGAGAGATAACCCCTCAAATATGTCCTCCAAATTTGAAATGTGAGACTCCATAAACAAGGATGCAATGTTTGATAAATAGGAATCTCAATCAAGAAGACAATGAGATGCCTGTTGCAATGAATCATTGGAATTTCTTAATAAATCACCAACAAAAAATTAATGGTCCCATGGAACATGATTGATGGAAACCTCAATCGTTGACTCAAAACAATGAATTAATGAAGATGAAGGTACATCAACTATCTCTAAAGGAGAAGAGGGAGAATCTAAAGAACACTTATCATCCTCATATGAAGATTCAAAGTATTCCAAATCTTCAAACTCCTACATAGTAGCATGACCATAGGGTATCCTATCTAACAAATGAAGAGACACAAGACATTCTGAAATAGGATCATCTAGGAATGGTTGAGTATCAAGATCTTCATATATCTCCCAAATTATAATCCAAAAAGTACGATGATAGTCAAAATGATCAATAGCTTTCAAAATGTCATCATCAACATGCACTGCAATGAATTCTAATACATTATACCTTTTGCAATTCCAAGAAAATTTCTTACTACCTATACCTAGAGGGGAAAAAATACCATATAAATGTGGCAACAAATGAAAGCCATGGAGATGTTTTATGATACCATATCTCCATTATCTATAGTTTCCCATTTCAAACATAATTAGAGAAGGATGAAATGGAAACCCCATGATGAACTATGATAAATCTCCAAAATTACAAATACATTAACCTTCAACAACAATTAGAAACCCCCAAACATGATGTATACTACAAATGAAGTCTTCCCAAATTGACAAAACCACTATAGGAGTCAGGATGTCCAAGTAATCAGTCACAATGCCAAATATGCAAAATAGAGAATAAATAATACCTAGGGTTGAATTTGGAAAAAGCGAATGAACACAATGTTAGAGCTCCTTAATACCTTTTTGATGCCACAAAAATCATGAAAAATAGAGATCTAGTCAAAAATTTATGAGCTCATGGGTCCAAATGGTAGATCTAACTTTAGTTGGCAATAAAATGTACTTGCAAATTTTTTTGGAAAAGTGATCTACACCACTATGAAGTATGTAGAACCAAATTTCTTTCAATATCTTATTTGCAAAATTTTGATACCCTGGCAAAAAGTTATGCTCTAGAGAAAAAAGGCCTATTTTAGGAAAATTGTAGGCTAATTAGGCATAAAGTTTTAGCCCTCAGGGGCTAGCAGATGGTCACCAACGTGACCGCAGGTTTCTTCAGAAGAAAAAAATACCCATCGCCAGGTAGGTGGCAGAGTAGAGCGGCAGTAAATGTGCCACCCGTTAACTGTTAGGCACCTAGAACCACATCAGGGGCTAAACAAAAGAACATTGACTGTAAATTTTAAATGAAGATAACTTTGCAGCCAAAAGATCAGGTGGGTGAATAGAGTAATGAATGCAAGTAGGGCTGATGAAAAATATTGAAAGTCTTGCCAAGAACATCTAACGACTAGTCAGATGTGTCGACGAAATCACACAAACACCTTGTACCGTGGGGCGTACGACCTACCCGAGTATTTTTTTTGCCTCAAAAGAAAATAAGGACAAATATGGGGATGTTTTATATGAAACTTCATATCTCAAGCCTTGTGAAGATGATGTTGAGGTCGATTTGGGTTGAATCTACTCTAAAATCTCTGCTACCTCTAGCTCTTGAAATCTTTAAACCCCTATAACTTTCGCAAAAAATATCAGATTTAGGTGAAAAAGAATTTTATCTTGACTTTCTCAGCTTCCTTGAACTCAAATTTGAGCTTAGATTTCCTCCAACACAAGCCAAAAATAACTTGCAATGAAGACCCACATAGAGAAACCCTCCAAATCTGGTTTTTTCATGTTTTTTTGATTCTCAGGTTCACCATATGGTGCAAGGGAAGATCATACTCAACCTTACTAAAAATAACCTAGATCTCTCACTAGCAATAGCTCAACCCTCAGATCTAAAAAACCTTCTACAAGAGGGTATGCAATAATAAGAGCTTGTTTGGTATTGAGACCTATCAAAATGATGATGAGGTATGAATTATATTACATATGAGTACAATGACCTTGCTTATATAGGAAAGGTGAGGAATAATATTAAACATGATTGTGACATGTGCCTTAATCCTATGACATGAGATAACTAACACCTAGGAATTAAGCATTAAAAGATAGATAAAATAAATTATAAAAAATCCAACTAAGATTTCTAGAAGGAATCTTATATCCTAAATAAACTTAATATGTGAATAAGTCCCCTAAGTACCTAGTAAGATAAATTACTAGGTACATGACATATATTCACACTAACAATATGTGACACCAAAGATCTTGTGAGTTTACTCAAGCAAAAGAACCCCATTTGTTGTAAGTAGGCATTCGAGAATAAATATAGAGAAAGTGGTAGGCTAGAGAGGTACAAGGCTACACTAGTGGGCAAGGGCTACTCAAGTAAAGAGAGGGAATTAAATTTAGTGAAATTTTCTCTCATGTTATTTTATTTTTATTAGATTTTTTCCTTCTATTGTGGTTTCTTGTAATTTTGAAGTAGAGTAAATGAATGCTAAAACTACTTTATTTCATAGGGATCTTCAAGAATAAATGTGTAGATGTCATACTAATGTATTTTTGGTAAAAAGGAAATAAAAATTCTAGTTTAAAGGTTAAATAAGCAATTGTATAATTTTAAAAAATCACCTCATATATGTTATTATAAATTTGTTTCTTTTATATTGAATTTAGGTTTTGTTAGAAGTGAAGAAGATCACTATGATGTGGGAAAAAAGGGATCTAGGGTCTAAATCATAACTTCTCCTACATCACAATGGAAGGAACCAAAAATGATCACAAATACCCACTTGGCTACTAATCGATGTGGAAGAGTCAAAATGATGGATCAAGGTTTTGGTTCTTTCTTTAGGGGTTGATTTATTGATTAATAATTGATTGAATTGATGATGAAAATGTGTACCTAGGTTAACTTTGAGACTAGAAAACTATTATGATTTAAGAATAGAACAAAGCATAAACACAAAAAAGGATCACAAAATAGTAGAGTACAAAGATGGAGGAACCTGACATATAATTTGGGCTTAAACTAGCTAGACAGGGGTGCTAGCGCCCTAGACCTAGAAATATACACCCTCAAAATTAAAAAAATAGATCTCAAATGGCCACTATCTATAGGTTCTTCCCTTTTGGACTCAATGTCAAAACTTTTTTTATTGATGATTATTCCATTTTCCCTAATTTGTTGACATGTGATCTTGAATGCTTGATTGAGCAATTAGGTCTTCAATCCTTTCTCAAATTCGCTTCAAATCTATCACTTGGACACAAGAGAGGAGAGAAGCGGTTGTGTTGTATAGGGGCTTGCCTAATTAAAACCCCGTTTTGGTGTTTCCACCTCTACAATGGCTATGATAATGTAAAATATTGCTTACCCTAGGTCAAGTAGAGGCAAATGGATAAAAGAATGATAATTTGACAAGTTTTGCAACTTACTACTATGATTTAATACTTTCCTTGACAGGCTAAATTCTTTGTACTCATCACCTTCAAGGAGAATTAGATGCTTGATTTGATGTCTTGCAAGTTTTAATTATCACAAAAAATGGACATAAAACATGAATAAACTCACATGAAAATGTGATGCATTACTAATCATGATTCTTAACTGATAATAATTATTATATACTCTGCTAGTTCCACTCTTGACTACTTTTTAGGATGCCCAATTATGATATCAAAATGATAGGATTTCAAATGGTGAAAAATACTTATTAATATGCATTTCTTTAATTTCTCACAAAATTAATTATCGACAACCGACAAATGAATTCTAATTTCTAAATGTTAAAATGCTAACAATGACATATTTAAATTGGGGCCAAAATAGGATGGACAAGGGTGCTAGTTCCCTACTCTAGACCTATTTTGGATATTTAAGTGTTGTTAAATAAACATTAAATTACAATTCTCAATTTAATTTTGATTTTCAAAATATGATCATAAAACGAGCAATTTAAGATCACAATTGGGTCCAGGCACATAAGGGAAGCTAAACCTAGTGTGGAATTTTCAAGGGTGATAATTTATGATGCTACATTTATCCCCCACTTTAGTGAGAGTGAAAAATTATGCTCATTATCACACTAAAGTAAGGATAAACCAAGAAGGACCTTCTTTTATTTGAACATTGAAGAGATAGGACACCATCAAATCTAGGGGATGCACTATCCCCTAGGCTCAAGATCCTATTGAACAATGCAGAGAAAAAGGAACACACACAAATGAGTTGAAATACAACATGAAAAATATGAAGCATACACAATGAGGACATAAAACGTAATGCAATGCAAACACTACATGATGCAAATACAATGTAAACATAATGCAAACATACAAAAAGGGGGTAGGACTATCACAAAATAGTAATTTTTGTAGAAATATTAATATGATCCATACCCAAGATGTTCATGAATCACAGGCTAGAAAATTCCAATATTTTCTAGATGACCCATGAATGAAAGCATCACATGCTAGTGAATTTTGATATCCACTAGGTGATCTTGAAAAGAAACAACATAGACTAGTGAAATTTGATATTCACTAGGTGAGTTTTTGCTATGGTAGAAAATGAAAATACACAAGGGATAGTGAAGTTAGATATTCGCTAGGTGAGTTCTCATGTCAACCATACCAAGAATTATAGTCCCAATAATTGTAATCAAGCATTATAAAATATAACAAAAATGTATCAAAAATTTCAATGCATGTGAACAAAGTGAGACACATAATGGAATGTATGCCTCCACCTTAATGTAATTTGTAACACCAACTGGGAGGAATTTCCTTTAAGGTAGAATAAAATGATAGTTGATAAGACATGAGAGATTTTTAGGAAACCCTATGTCAAATCATATGTTCCCAACAAAGCTAACTCATGACAAGGGGTTATCCCAAAAACAAAGCTACATAATTAACAAGAAAAAGGTATCACATGAGGGATTCATGGATCTAGGGTCAATATAAGTGAGAGATACTGTATAATATGATCATGCTCAAAATTGACATCATTCCCCAAATATTTGTGGAACTACAAACTGTTGGAAGTTTGTGTTGTCATTGATGTCAAATAGATATTTTTTTGATGTATTGATGTCAACCTATGGAGATGCTTTGATTGGTTGCATTATGTTGTCATTAGGAGTCTCACTAATGTCGACCTCTAGTGTTTCTTTGATGAGCATATGTTTGTGGATGTTCAACCTCTTGTGTGGTTGAGATGCTGACAAAGTATTACAGATGTTGAGATGGTGTTTACGGTGCTTGGTGTCCAAGTGCTTTTGAGAAAATTTGAATAAAAGAGGAAACAGTGTGGTAGAGTGGTGTTTAGTGTTTTTCTCCACATTTATTCATGGTTGAATATCTACTTTTTTGGTCTGGATATATTTATTAGAGGTGTTATATCCAAAGTTTCAGGTTCTAGATCATTCGTCTAAATAAGTTGTGTTCACCAGTGTGTGACCTATGATGCAGCATTTTCTCAGAGAAATGGTTTTTCTCTGCATTTCTCCACATTGTGGTTTTTGGTTTTGCGGATCTGAGAGTGTGCTTATATTTCTCATATCTATCTTTAATCTATTTTTTTTGAGTTTTGGTTCTCTGCAAGGTTGGATTCATTTGTTACAGTGTGTAGAAGGTTGACTGGGTGTACATAATGGGTATGTTCTTCAGGTGTATGATGTTACAAATGATTTGTTGGATTTTAGGGTATTAATGGAATATTTTAGATTGTTTCCAAGTGTTGTGTGCATCCACAAGTCATCTTTGGATTTAAGGAAGCATGTAATTAAATGTGTAATGGTGATAACATAGGTTTGATCGACCTTGGGTGTTTACACTAGTTACAAATATGCTTTAGTGTTAGTGGAAGCATGGAATGGTGTGTATATGTGGATTTAGGTCCAAGTTAAGGTGTGATATGGTTTACATTCATTCCTCTCCACCGTAGGAATGTTTTGTTTTTGACCTAATTTGAATTTGCACATTTGAGGTGCATAGCCGACCTTGAAAAATGTTTCTAAGGTTGCAAATGGTATAAAGGAAAGATGAATTTTTGGTGAAGAGTGTAGATGTGATGTTGTCTTGCTATTAAAATTTAATTAGATGCAGAGATATAAAGTGTGAGCTTAACACCCATGAATCCAATGCAGTGAGCGGAAGGGACTACATTTGGAGAGTACCTAAAGTTTTTGATAGCAGTGAACTAGAGGTTACTAATGGTACAAAATTGTAGTGGTGGATATTTTTTGTTGCTTTGAGATGGATTTCTCATTGTAACACTCTTCTATCTTCTTCTTGCTAATCTAGCAGTGAGCCATTGCTAGTGATCCCTTCTTTCTTTTGGGAAGTGAGCCCTTCGACAGTGAGCCTATTGTATTCAATGTTGCAATTACTTTAAATTGTGAACTAATCCTCA
>VDFB02266454.1:35618-96498 GCA_007258455.2 Sequoia sempervirens
TTGTTCGTGCATGCATTGATTTGGTTCGGTTGAACCCTGGTTTGACCGAATGTTTTTTTGGTTCGTGCGAACCTACAAGTTCGTTCGAACCCCCAAAATCATTTTTTTTTCCATGGGCTCATTTTTTGTGAGTTTTCCTTCCTCCATCAAATTGTAAACCACTATTGTGGCTTCCTGAGACCATCTTCAACACATCAAGCTTGCATTATAGGAGTTGGGAAAGGGCCAATTTTCACATCAAATTGGCACCAATTTCCCCATGGGATCATGAGTTTGCACATCTAATTAGGATTTAATCTTTGTTTTATCATTTTCATTGTGTTCTTTGATTATTTTCTTTCCTAGTTTGAAGTTGTAAATGGATTTCATGGGGAATCCTTGTTTTGGCTTGCAATCACTTGTCTAACTTGTTTACTCTTGTTGTTTTGTAGGTACCAAGGTTGGGGTTTGCACAATTATATATGTTGATGACTTGGTTATCACAGGAAGCTCAAAAGCATTGGTTGAAACATCTAAGAATGGTCTCAAGAACAAATTTGATATGACAGATCTTGGGCTACTGCACTATTGTCTTGGCTTAGAGGTATGGCAAACAGATCAACATATCTTTGTATCACAGAGAAAATATTCCAAGACACTGCTTGAGAAATTCAGAATGATGGATTCCAAATCCATGTCTACACCTATGGAATCAGGTTTGCAGTTATATGTTTCTGATTCTTCTCCTCAGGTGAATGCAACTCTCTATCAACAAATGATTGGAGGTTTGATTTACTTGACTTATACTAGACTAGATATCAGTTTTGCTGTTAATTATCTCTCAATATTCATGCAAGAACCAAAGATGTGTCATTGGAAAGTAGGAAAAAGGGTCTTAAGGTATATACATGGTACAAGGAATCATGGTTTGGAATATAAAAAGAATGATCAATTCTTCTTGACAGGGTATATAGATGCAAATTATGTAGGTTCAGTTGATGATAGGAAATCTACATCTAGATATGTTTTCTTCTTAGGATCAAGACATATTTCTTGGGGGAGTAAGAAGCAACCTACGGTTTCTCATTCTTCAATAGAGGAAAAATATTGTGTAGCAAGTGCAACAGTTTGGTTACGTCACATATTAGAAGGATTGGGGGTACCACAAAATTAGCCTATCGTCAGGCTCTATTGTGATAATTAGAGTGTTATTAAGCCTGTTCATAATCCAATATTTTATGAACGGACAAAGCATATGGAAGTCGACTGTCACTTCATACGAGAACATGTTTTGCAAAACAACATTCAACTTCAATTCTGCTCCACATAGGAACAACATGCAGATATCTTCACCAAGCCTCTTGCACATGTGAAGTTTGAAAGTTTTTAGTATTCTCTTATTAGTACTTTAAAGCAATGATATAATAAGGGGGGAATGTTGGATATTCCACCATTGCCACTCATGCATAGTTTGTTTCCATTTGTTATTTTCTGCTAGTACATTGTGGGATATGACTTGTTTGGTTGGTTTAATTTTGTTTTTGTTTCATAACATAATTTAGAATTTGTTGAACCCGCCATTATTGGAATTTACACGGGTTCTCTCCATCTTATTGTATATATACATGATTTCAATTCAATGAAAGATAATTCGATTTCTTTGCAAATGTTAATACATATATTGTTTCTTTATACAAACATATATGTCCCTTTGTCCTTGATGTCAAAGGGGTAGAGTGAGCAATGTGTGTTGCCATCAATGCCAAAGAGGGAGATTGTTGGTAGTTGTTGTCATTGATGTCAACACTAAGGATCTATTGTTGGCAGTTGTTGTCATTGATGTCAACACTGATTGTTGGTTGTCATTAATCTCAGAATTTGAGAAGTAAGTTGTTAGTCCTTTCTATTGGTTGTTATTGTTATATTTAGTTTGGGTTAACATTGGTGATGAAGTTCATGGTTGGATGTCATGCATTATCAAAGAATAATTGCTAAAGTTCATGATTGCATGTCATGCCTTATCAAAGAAGAATTGTTGAAGTTCATGATTGGGTGTCATGCCTTATCAAAGAAGAGTTGTTGAAGTTCATGATTGGATGTCATGCCTTATCAAAGAAGATTTGTTGAAGTTTATATAATGCATTATTACTATCAACAAAGTTGATTTCATAGTGATATATATATTTAGATGAGGATTAGAAGCATTAATATGAGGATTAGAAACATGAATGATAGTGGAGAGATGTTGATGAAGGCCTATAGTATGTCTTATGATCTTTCCTAATGTTCTTGATGAAGTATGTGTTGTTGAAAGGAATTTTTTTCCTCTGCAAGTTGCTTAAGTGTTTTTGGTTCAAGAAGATGCAGTGAAGTCTATTTGGGAGAATTCTCTGCATTCCTCCATTGTTGATGCTTCGGTCTTACAGTTTGGTATTCAATATCAGTGTTCTATGGATGTTGCATTCATGTCTTTTCAGGTCACCCGTGTTGCCAAGGAGATCTCTGTGAATTGTAAAAGGTTGGTAGTGTTGTTGGTTATCTAGATTGGTCTGAGAAATGCTCCACATTTCTCTACATTGATGTCTCTAGTCATGTGGCTTGGTGAATGTTCTCTCAACATCTGTGCAGTGTCTCAATTCTAATCTCGTGTGTTGAAGTGGTCCACAAGTTGTTCTACTAATGCTACATCATCTGGCTATGTATTTTGTGCTTTATGAATGAAGTATTATGTACCTATTTGATTTGTGGTGGCTGTTGATGGCATGATACTATGAAAGAAATGTATGAAAGTGTTTTTAGATGTTTAAGGAACATCCTCATGTGGTTTGCACATTGCTAATTAGCCACTTTGGTGTAGTATTATGTATTGATTTATCTTTCTAGGATATTTGTGGATATCTGACCAACAAGGTTTGTTTCTTTGCTTGCATTGTGTGCCTGGGGGGTTGCACCAATAATGAAAGATGTACTTTGTGATAGATTTAGGTCTTGAACTATCCTTCTTGGGATTGCATCATGTTAATTCAATAAGAATTATGTTTATGGGCTGACTAGTTATGTGCTTCAATGTTTCATCTACACATTTCCTTTATGTCCACTTACCTATTGATGTGCGCCTACGTGTAAATGGTTTTGGATCACATTGAAAGAGTGATAAGAGTGTTTTTGGTCCTCTCTATCTTCTAGATAGGACCACATTATGTTTTGGTGGCCGACCAGTTAATTTCTTTGTTTATCCTTTTCCCGATCAACCTAATTGAAGTTTTGAAGTGTTGTAGTGGATATATTTATGCAAGATCATTTCGGATGCAATAGTGTGGAGAAGTGTACACGTGCGAAGAAGTGTGTGTGTGAATTGTATTGAATATCCAATAGTTCAATAGTGCTAAAGTGTGTGAAAGGAAAGAACAATTATGCTATAACGTCTCAGTCAACAGAGTGTTGTGTTGGCAATCATTGTAATTCTCTCTAAATCATATTGTATCCTACTCTGAGATAGTGAATCTCACCAGGTCCCTATATCTTGCTCTTGAAGTCGTGTTGTCTTCATTTTAGCAAGTCCTATGTATCTTGCTCTAAGGTAGTGAGCCTTCTTACAAGTCTTTTTGGTAGTGAGCCTTATATTGTGAGTTAGCTCTCACCATGGTTTTTTCCTCATTGGGCTTTCCATGTGAATTTGGTGTTCTCCTTGTGCATGTGTGTGTTCTCTATTTTTCATTGTTGTTGATCTAGTTAGAAGTAGAATTGCTATATCTTTCATTTTTCAAAATGTGTTGAAGTTGTTAAGGATTCAAACTGCTATATCATTCTTTGCTTAAAGGTTCTTGATCTAGTAAAGAAGGTTGTCTTGTGATGAAAGAGTTTCAGAAGGGATTAAGTTTTGATAAGATTGATTCACCCCTTCCCCGCTCCCCCCTCTTAGTCTCCGGAAGTGTTCAACATCCTATTCCATATTGAAGGGACCTAGTCTCATAAATGGTTTTAGACATTCGTTGATCAAGTTGGTATCTCTCATGACCCTAATTTCCTCCATTTTAATTCTTTTTCCCCTCATCCACTATGGTTGGTGGGGGATGTGACAAACTACATGCATTGTGCATTTTATACTAGATAGAATGTGAGTTTTGAATTAACTTTAGCTACAACATTGCTGAGAAACTAAAATAATCATCAATTACAGTACATTGTTTCTTATGCATAAACATATCTCCCCAACCCATGTTCATAATTAGAAAAATGAACCAGATAAGGTTCATCCTTTAAAAATTGGGAGTAAGGGTAGGTCCCCATGCGGTTGCTTAGATTATTTTTCACTAGCAACCACTGCTCAACTTTTTTATAAATTATTTGTAGAGATGGTGGCCCCATAAATATTTAATTTTTCTTCTTATTTTTAAGGAGCCATCTTAAATTTTTATTTATAGTATTAATAATAATTTGTGCAGTGAAAAAATAGAAAAAATAAAAATTGAAAGAAAATATTAAAAAAGAGGGAAATAAATTTGTGGAGCCACATAGATTTCTGGCAATATGTAATTGCTGCTTATTTCCACTCCCCCTCTGCCTCCCCCTTTTTTCACAGCTTATTTTCAATTCCTAAACAGTAGCTGCTCCATTAAAATAGGGAAAGATTCCAAATTATCCTTTTCTCATAGTAAAATTTATGCATGGGAACACTCAACTACTTAAATTTAAGCAGAAAACACATTTAAACAACTGTGTAAAGACATGAGATATTTGCCAATTATTAAAGTATATAGAATAGAATAAGAATACTTTTGTTGATATCCCAGACATGTAGGATCTAAGGACTTTGTCGCTGTTTATATGCAGTTTACATAATTGTTGCAAACAGGTTTGCTTCCATTTGTATGAAATATATATATCTAAAGTCCATTTGAATGGGTAGTGTGAACTATTTGAATTGACTTAATTGCAGTTGCCCATATAGGACATTACAACATCACATATATGTAATATAGGATCTCGATAACTTACCCTTGTTTATGGTTCAAACCATTTACGGATACAATCCCATTTTTTGAGGCTACTTAAGAAAAGGGGGCCATCCTATTGAGACTGAGCCTTACTGACCACGACAGTAACCTTAGAAGATTTTGCAGCTCCAGTTTTATTCCTCATCTTCAAAGGCTATATTTTCACGGTAATCTTCCATTAACGTTGTCAAACCCCTTCCCAGGCTCTCCAGCATTAAATCTTCTCTTTTCCCATCTTCTTCTTCAGAGAGGAATCGCATTCCACCACTTCTTATCATTCTTTCATCATCTCTGTCTGCCTTTGCCCGGACCACGTCTCCTCTCTGTACCATCATAACCATGGGGTGATCTTTATGCAAAATGTGCACAAAAATCTGATCTCCTTCTACAGTTTTTGAGTTGTTAACGAGCCTGGTATTGAAAATCTCCTCGCCATCTCTTAAAGTGCTTAGTTCTACACCCACTCAACTAATACCACTCTTGAACCTCACCATAATGCACATTATAATCCCTGAACATTGCTCGTTACTCTCCATTGTAGCATACAGTAAATCATCACCGTTGGTTTCCATCTTCTTTTCAAAGCACTCTGGAACCCCATTTGCTGAATAACTGAGTAATTCTAGACAACGTGTTTCCTGTAATTCCAATAGAAGATTAAGATAATTAGTATACAAGGTATTCTCAAAATTTGAAAATCTAAGTAATCTATCTTAGCTGAATGTCAATCAGAATGGAACTCATCGCTTTGTGGTAATCGATACTGGTCCTTAACCAAAACACAAAAATGGGGTCTACAGCATGGCTCCTACTTTCCACGTTCAATATCCAAGTTGGATTCCCGGATATCTTGTTGGATTCTTAAATATCCCGTGTTGGACACATGAGACCTCCCCAATTGTATTCGGGCTGCTTGTCCCATAAAGCTGTTGGGCTGAATAGCTCAAACTAAGGACCCTACTTCTGTAACCATGTGTCCTAGGTCCTTTTTATCCCATGCCTCTAGGCCCGTCATTGTCAATGAAAAGATTTCCGGGCCTGCTAACAATAAAATCTAGTGTCCTTGATCTTTTTCTCCCTATAATATTCTGAAACTAGCAACCGATCTATGTAATTACACTATTAGTGGTTCTAGTATTTGATAAGCATTAAGGTGAAAAGGAAAATGAGAGATACCTTGATTAAGAGGCGAGGTTTCAGTATTGAGCTTCCCGAGCTGGCCAATCTGCAACCTGGAACATGCACTCTTCTTAACGATTTCAGCCCTTCCATTCCTTGAATACGCTTTACATTCTTACATTCCGATAGTGAGAGCTCTTGCAGTGAATGCAAGGACCCAAAGTCGGGCAATTCAACAAGTTCCCAGCAGTTGTGTATCCTCAGCAGCTTTAGCCTCTTCATATGTGACATGTTAGAGATTTTCTTGAGCCCCAAACAGTCTTGAATATGCAGTTCAATGAGATCCTTTGGAAGATGTGGAAGTTCCAAAAACTTTGTACAGTGATGCAGGTACAGTTTTCTCAGGCGCAAAAGCGTGCCAAAAGTTGATGGCAAAAAGGACATTTTGTATGATTTAATATGCATTTTTTCTAAGGATGACAACTCTCCAATAAGTTGTGGTAGAGGACAACCACCCGCTTTTAGATTCTTTAAGGAAGTAAGCTTTGTAAAGCTAGCTGGAAGAGCAGATAGGCTGTATGTTTCTTCCATTTCTAGAGTCTTTAGGCAGGAAAGCTTTCCGATGCTGTGTGGAAGCTCGCATAGATTGTAGCATTCATTAAGCAACAACTCCTCTAAACAGATCAGATTTCCCAACTCCTCTGGCAATCGAAACAAAGAAGGGCAGTGATTGAGGTTCAGATGTTGTAAATAATAAAGTTGACCTATTGATATAGGCAACCTCCATATTGCTGCACAATTACTTAGAACCAACCTTTTCAGACAAACAAGGTCCCCTAGCTCTGCCCAAGCTGATTCTTTCGCAACCAGTCATATCCAACCAGCATAAGCTTTTAAGTTCATAGAATGAGTCAGGTAGATTTTGTAAACGAGAACAACCATGTAAATCCAGATGCTGCAAGCGATACAATTCTACTAGTGTTTGAGGAAGGCTTCTTAATTCATGGCAATCATCAAGATACAGCTTCTCCAAGCAGGACAACCATCTAAAGGATTTGGGCAAATTCTTTAAGGGCATTCCATCCAGTTTGACATTTTTTAGAACTCCCAGTTGTTCAAATGAGTCAGGTAACATTCTGATGCTGTGACAATTTGATAGAAAGAGCACCTCCAGGGATTTCAGGTTAGTTATGTTAGGAAGTTGGATTAAGTTGCAGCAACCCGACAGATCAAGGTGCTTAAGTTTTGTCAGAAATATAATGGACTCTGGCAGTTCCGACAAATCTTTACAACCACAGAGCTCCAGTTGCATGAGAGACGTGTGCTTGGCTAAATCTGGAAGGACTTGAAGACTTGTGCAGTAATTTAGCTTAAGTACTTTGAGGTTTATCGGACCCTTCAAACAGAAAAGGCATATCATTAGGAACTCAACAAGCAGGTACTCCTGTCTATTTATTTTGTTTAGTATCATTAAAGCTTTTGTAATTTTGTTACTAAATGGAAAAATAATAAACTATCATTTTGTGCTCAATCTCTTTTACTCCCTAAAAAATTGGAAATCACCTCTACATTCCACAGTGCCTCAATGCTTTTGCTGAAGCTTAAATCAAGTACTACTACATGTTTCATATTCCATTCACATGGCAAGCATTTTAGAGGGCAGTTTTCCCATCTTAGCCACTTCAAATCTGGAGGCATTTTCCTATAGTCTCCCTCTACAAAAGCTCCATCAAGCCAAAGCAATTGCAAATTACATATTCTTTGAAAACTATGAGTTTGAAGTTTTACATCTTTCTGAAAGTAGGTAAGACATCTCACCCTTTCTGTTCCCTGATCAGGTTACAATTGATACAATTTTATTAGCGTCAATATTGACCTTGAATTATGTTATGGGAAATAGAAACAACTACTGCCTTATGCAACATGCCAATGAAATATAGTGGAAAGACCAAATACAAAGATAAGCTAGAAGAATATCTCAAATAGCCTGTCTACAACATTGTTTGGTCCAACTCATAAGGAAACTGATTCGTATCACTTCCCAGATTTAGTTCAAGGACTAGAAAAATATTGGGAGGAAGAATAAAGTAAATGGAATTCAAAACCTCACCTTTTCTTCCATTAAAACTAGTTCAACCTCTTCTAGCTTCCACAATCTGCTACGATTCCCTGGTTCTGCTGATTCATCTGCTACAATAGCTCTCCCCTTATCCCTCAGCTCACTATGCATTACAAGTCTATCATGCTCGTCTAATTTAATGAGTGATTTTAGCTTCATTTCTGTTAGGCTTACATTGGGATGCAAATGACTGGCTTCCCAAAAGCTAATGACACTTTCCCTCTTTCTTCCTATGAATGAACAAGCCATGTCTAAAAGCATCTCTTTCTGTTCAGATTTGAGGCCATCATAACAAAGTCTTAGAATGTCGTACTTGCCATAGTAACTTGAACATTCTAGTGTTTGAATGGCTTGATCCCAATATCTTAAACCTCTATTATACAAATGAGCACCCAGAACTTCAAGTGAAAATGGCAGCCTATTGCAAATATCCACAGCTTTGCTTGACAATTCTTTATAATCTTCTTCAGGTTGATCTCTCATGAAAGCATGCCAGCTGAAAAATTGAGAAGCAGGTTCCTTAGCGAGTCCCTGCAATTCATATACAAAACTTCCGTTTTCATTCTTTAGTATGTTGGGGTCAAGCGTTGTTACAAGCACTCTGCTACCCGGTCCAAACCAATCCCCTCGTAGAGCTTCCAACTGCTTCCAGTCATCAACATATTCCAGAATAACGAGGGCCTTGGTGGACCTCAAATGGCCCTTCATCAACATCTTTACATGAGTCTCATCATTAACTTTATCCTTGAACTTGACAAGATCTTTCAATGTCTGGCGCCGCATCTTAGCTACACCATTTGTATTTTGGTCTTTATGACGCACATCATATACAAAGCAGGTAGCATCAAATTTGAGATAAATGTGATTGTGTATGGCCTTTGCAAGCGAGGTTTTCCCGACACCCCCATTTCCATAAATGGCAACAGTGATCACATTCTCATCAGAATCTGTATTGAGCATTTTTATAACTTTACTCACGTGTTCTGCCATGTCGATGAAGATTGACTTTGAAATTCTGAGTGGTTCATTTCTGATCTCCTGGGGTGTTGTATCTGAGGGGTCTTCTTCTAAGAGCTGGGACGGAGCTTCGTGCACTGAGGTCGGCTTTTGTTCTAATGTCTTGAAAACATCCTGGACTACAAGCTTCACAAGTTCTGCTTCAAATCTGAAAGACAAACGAGTTTGCAAAATTACTATATGTGTCCTGTAACAACAAATAGATCTCTTAGACTAGGACCAATTAATAAAATGTTGTTTAACGTGAGAATTTCTAGGATTTGCGATTCAAAATCAATAAGAGAAACCTTCATTATGCACTTTAAGAGAAACTAAACAAATTCTCTCAAAGTTTGACCGTCATTATTGTTAAATTTAACGTTACAATACTAAAGAACGATGAAGAGAGAAGAAAAAATGATAAAGAAAGAAGATTCATCCAAACAACAATGAAGAAAGAGGATTCAGCTCCAAACAAAAAAAAGAAAAGTGTGTAAATTAATATGGATCAGAAATTTGGATATTATTCTATTTTGAATACGCATGGAATTTTAGAAGAAGTATAGAGCTACTGTATGAGAAAGATTTATGTTTATTAAAATGATGAGGAAGAAATAATTTCTTAAAATAATGACAGAAAAATCTATTTCTGCCAATATTGCTATATCATTCAACATCAGCAGATCGTAGTCCTTTCTTTAAATTCTTTTTCATCGACACTTTTAGTATTCTATGTTGAAAATTTTACGACATACAGCAGTACCAATGAAGAAAATGCCAATGAAAAATATATTTCTTCCCTCTTATATTATCAATTACACCAATATATAATTTTCATAAGCCCTCTCAGAAGGAACTATCCATAATAATGCTTCGCTAAAATAAATAGCATTCATATTTTGAACTGTACTGGTATCTTTACTGTAACAAATCTATGGCTCGCAGAGTAGCGTGATGAAAGTATCTTAAAGTTAAATCTCGATGCGTTGTTTTCTAATTTTACAACTAACAAGCAATTTGCTTACACATAAATAACACTGATCTTACTAAGGTAAGAGTAGAGGTGAAACTTTTGGTATTTTACGGTTCACAAAGTGGAATGATTCCAGCTGTAGCAAAAAGGTTTAATCTATGGTCCTTGACATTGCTAGCTCATACAAATGATGAGTATCCTCTGCATAAGAATTCATCTGCAGCTGAGGTCAAGCAATTGAAATTTTCTTGGCAGCTGACCTCAAATTCATGCGTTCTAATAGCCGAATCCTAGCTTTTGAGCACCGAGCCTCACGAGCTCAAATTAAATATTGCCAAACTTCTTCAGAGTAGCATTAATACAATTTCTTTCAGCATTTATTTCAATAGTTCATATGACTAACAATTTCACAAAAAATAAACATTTAGCTTTCATACCCGGATACGTCATCTGTACACCAGCCAAAGAGGGAGGAAACCATTTGGAGAGCAGTTTCCCACTCACTAATTCTTTCCGGTTTGTATCTTTGTTTCTTCTCCTCAAAAGCCTTGGCATAGGGACCTTCCCAAGGATTCCTTACGTCTGTTGGCTTGACGTAATAGAATAAGGGTATAATAATACCTTTTGCTTTGGACATGTAAGCTACCTCGTCCAGGCACCAATGGGACTCTGCAAACTTTATGGAGAAAATAGGAATGAGGATGTAACTGTTGTCGATTGCCTCTTGAATAGTTGAACTAATCTCTTCCCCCCTTTTAATGCTATGGCTATCCAGGAATGCATTAACCCCTGCATTTTTTAAGGAAGCATACAGGTGACCTACAAATGTTCTTCTTACGTCCTCCCCTCTAAAGCTTAAGAAAACATCGTATCTCCTTGATGTAGAAACCAGAGTCCTGTGTGAGGGATTGTATCTAGTCACTGACATAATCTATCAGTTCAATTACAGACAGATTACTGCTTGTTGCAACGCTCTCTTCTTCTTCTGCCAAAACAAGGCACAATTCCTTTTTCCTAGAATGTAGAAGTGAGATTATTGTGATTTTTGTATTTGCAAGTTTGGATGTCTTTAATCTCAGAGTTTGAGACCATCCATTGGGCTTGTGTTAATCTCTGAGTTAAGGACCATTGGACTTTTACTCTTTGGAAGGGTGCTATCTATAATCTTTGAGCTGGAGACTATTGGACTTCTACTGTTTGCAAGGTTGGGTGATTCCTCCTGTCATTAATGAAATCTCTGAGTTCGAGACTATTGGGTGTTTCTTCCTGCTATTAGGTGTCGTCTCTGAGTTTGAGACTATAAGGTCTTACCTTATACAATTGTAGGGTGAATCCTTCTCCTATTAGGAATTGAGCTGTCATATGCAATTTCTGAGACGGAGACTATGTAGTATAATTTTGAGTTTTCCAAGTTAGAACAAGCATTGTTCATCTTTAACGATGCGATTACAACGTTGTATAATTTTGAATTTTCTAAGTTAGAGCAAGCATTGATCTTTGTCTTTTTCTTTTCTTTTTTTGAATAAGAACAAGCATTGTTCTTGCTGAAACTCCGGAGAAATCTCCAACGAAGGGCAGAGGTATCCTATTAATTTACTCCAGAAATTTAAGGTGGCTCGCCTGCAATTTAAATTATAATGTATAGTGAAATAAAACAAGCAAAAGAAACGGTCATATAAGTATTTTATTTTGTTAATGTGTTAAAATAGTTTTGTCATGTTTGTTGGAATTTTTGTATTTACAGTTAAAACTTCTTTGGCACCAACGACAGCACGTCATAAGCCGTAAAAAGCAATAAAGTCAAAATCTCCATTAACTGTCCAGATATCCATAGGTATGTTTTTCCAGAAGATCAACTACGAATTGGGGAAGTTTCCCGATAATTTAGTTTGCTTAGACATTACGCAAAAAATTGTTTATTTAAGTGAAATTTGTTGTAATTTAATATGGTTAAATTGGATTAAAGGAAGGCACAGTCGATAGCGATAAATACTTGGCTTGTTAGGGATAAAATTAAAAAATTACAACCTATAGAATTAAAAGAGGGTGGTGAGTTGTTTAAGGAGTTCCGTTAGGGTTTTGTATCTAGTCTACATTTGTCGATTGTGTGATATCTTTTAAACCACTTTTTTTCTGTAAGCATAATAACCATACTTGATTACTACTATTTTCCGTTTCCATAGATTATAGTTTTATTATTAAAAATAGCATTACATACTTTATTAATTTATCTACTTTATGGAATGCATATAAAATATCAAATTAATTAATATTTTATATTTTTCATTAACATTTGTTCATATTAAATTCAGGCTTATCTTAATAATTTATTTCAATTTAAAAATGTGAACTCTATAACTTTATCAATTCGAAGCAATGATGTTAGAAACAAAGGTGAACAACAATAAAATGAAAATATGATATTTTTAATAAATTTAATTTTAACTAATGTATAATCAAATGGAGATTGTAAGAAATTAAATTAACAACACAAATAAATATGGACAAGATAAATTTAAACACATAAGATAGTGTTTACGTGAAAAAACTCTTTCAAAAAAAATTCCACCAAAAGTAAAGGCCCAAGTTTGTATTATCCTTTGAAATAGAGGTTATAAACAATACTTCATTTCTCCTCTTCTATTTTCAATCCTTCATCCCTTGCAAACAAAGTTTTCACTTTAAATAATATGCACTAATTTTACCTCTATAAGCACCTCTTATATAATATTTTCACCCACTAAATAGGGCATCCAAGTTTGTTATCATATCCCAAAGCCCCTCCTTGATAAAAACCAAGTATTAATGACATAGAATAATGTAAGTTGTAGCCAAATTACTAAACTATGAGATTTGAGTGCCTAGTTTGTTGTTAGTTCCTAAGCGATTATTTTAATCACAAGATTTTTTCAGCTTAATAATAGTCATTCAAGGTGTCATAACAACCTCATAGAAAGTTGGGCACTCAAAACCATGTAAAATCAACCCCTTAGACACTACATTTTTTTTTAATTTAATTAGCATCATTACCAACTTAACTGACCATGTGCATATTTCATTTAATTTAGAAGTGTTGATTTTGAAAGTTCTTCATTCATCTTGGTGACAACAAATCAACATTACCACTTATGGGATTACACTCAAAAGTGATAAGATCTTACGGCAAGGGTCATCCCTAGACCCAGACATAAACCTTGAGGACCGTTCATGGTGACCTACGTATGTATCCCCTCGTGAGAACTTAGAAGCTTCATAGTTTCCTACCAATGTCAGAGGGGGTTTAATCTCTCCACTTGGATGAGTTCTTTGATCTCACCTTTAACCATGACTATTCATTTAGCGTAAGCTATCAACTAAGTCAATTATCTAATATAATGATAATAAATTTTCCATCAAGTGTTGGGTCCATACAAACATTCACAAATAACAAGGGTCATACATACCATAATCCTAAATATCATACACAATGACTATCATGAGCATACCTCTATGTACACAAGCTACCTAGTGCATACACATCACAAGTACAAAAATGACTGGATCATACACAAATCATAATTACAATGATGATTAGCTCATATGTACATCACAAGTACAAATGTGATTGTCTCATTTGCACATCACAAGTACAACAATGACTGGCTCAAACAAATATCACCATTATATTAGTGATTGAGTTCAGTTTACATCACAAATACACAGTGACTAGCTCTAGCACTCATCACAAATACACGGTGACTAGCTCTAGCACATCACATATACACAGTGATTGGCTGACACATCACAATGGCTAACTAACAAATGTCCATAATGCATCCTAGATAGAAAAGAATGTTGATGCATTTCACACCACACCATGGGCCCCGTCCTTTTCCTTGATCTTTTACATCATCATAAAACTAGGAAGAGGATTTGATGCATTGCATACTACATTGTGGGTCCATCCTCCATACTCCATCCCAAGGCTTTCCACAAGTAGTGAACCTATTTAGTCCATTGGATTTTAATTTCAATCTCCTATAGGCCATCAACGACAAGTCTTTCTACCCAAAAAGAAGTAGCTCTCGACAAATACCACCTTGTGACCTTAGTGATATTGGCAACTATCTTCTTCACAATCCCAAGTAACACTTGGCACCCATAACCCCCATACTATAGGTGACTACTAGTGAACCCTCTTGATACAATGGTTAGCTTTGATTACCATTACCCACATGTAGGGTAACTACCCATACAATTGTTAATGTATCAAATCCCTGATAGCCCCTAGCAATCCACCTCCAAAAACTAGGTGAATGTCAGCTAATCCAAAAGATATAATAGTAGCTCTAGGCACCTACCATTAGCATGGTCCAATGACAACCTGCTAACTCTTACTGTATCATAACTAGTGTAGCCCCTAGCAATCCACCTTCGTGAACTAGGTGACTGTCAACTTATCCCTAGTAGTATCCCAAACATCGATCATTGACACTGTCCAATGAATTCATGCCATTACTCAAATACCATGGAGTTTAATACTTGGGCAAGTCATACATAACAAGATTCACAATACTGGTCAAGTGACATATAAAAGTAAATATCAATCAAAAGATCTTGGAGCCTATACATAAAGACCTCTAAGTATGGAGTTGGATTTCAAAAACACATAAAATTTACACAAAATCAATACAAGATGGCCTTTACCCAACATATACATATAATCAAATACCAACTATAAAGTGGTTGAATCCCTTACTTCATTCAACTTACTTTTTAAAAGCACATCATATATTAAATACAAGTTGTTAGATTTCCTTAACTCTTGCATACCCACTCAGTACCCATTTCAGCCTCAAACTAAAGCTTGTAAAGGAGGAAAGGTCAAACCAAATAGGAACAACCCTATACCTTGGAGTTATCCCCCCTAAACCTTCCCCCTAAGGACTTGAGGTCACAAGGAAATCCTTTACCCAAGGACTACCTATGTACTCACTTTTAAATAGATCAAAGTCACACGTAGTTCTCTTTACAAGGTCTCTCAAAGGTTGCATACAGATTTTCCTAATTTAGTAAACCTATATCATGAAAATTTCATCTACATATGTCAAGATCTCAAATTAAACCTTACCACAATTATTTTTCTTAATTCAATGTGAGCATCCCAAAACCCCTTATAGATACATATTAAGGATATCATTCTACATAAATGGTAACCTGATGATAATACCACATAGTTTATATCATAGGGTCCTATTTAGGTTTAGATCATGATAATGAGTATACACCATGATTTGGGTAATCTTAGATATCACATGTGTATTGGTTCTTGATATTTGGAACCACCATATTATACTAATGGGAAACCCCTTAAGCCTTCATATATGAGGACAACCTAGTAGAATAAATATTTCAATTAGGTTGCATTTACTAAATGTAAAAGTAGTAATACTCAAGATCTATTGGATGAACAATGTGACAATAATGTGAAGCCCCAAAATGGCTCCAAATGATATTCGACTAATATGATCAAACATCATGATCCTATAAATTTTTGACATCGATCTCCATTAGAACACGTTGTGACTCAATAAGACCATACAAAATTATTTAAACTTCAAAGGACATAACACAATAGTTATAAACTTTCTCCAAGCAAGGTCGATATGTAATTTGACTCTAAAGGGTTGTTAACACTATATCCATTGGATCAACATCCATATATATATATATACTTTCAATAATAATATATTATTAATCTCTTAATATCCTTTATTATCTAGTGAAATCCATTACTTTTAAAATAGTCTTAGTTCATGAAATATGAAAATTTCACCCTGCAAACTTATAACTAAATGTGAAATTATTGGTAAGCAATAAGATATTAGGATATATTATACTATATGGTAGCAAATGGATTTCTTTTTATCTCTAAAAAACCATTGAAATAAATGATAGTTTCATCATGTTTACTCAAGCAACGATATGATACAAGTCCCTTAGTTCAATTGATAGTTCAAATGATACTTAAGAGTTTAATAGACATCATGTAGTAGTATAAATACTATAGATATATACTCCCAAATCTGATGCGGATTACCCAAAAGTGCCAATTCATAATAATGTTAAAATATGAATAGTATATAGTTTTAGTTCATAAGTTGGATAATTTATTCATACTTGCCATTTATACTAATTATGACCTTTATGGTAAACATTAAGGTATTAGAAGATGTCGCATAGCATGATTACATAGGGTTTATCTCTTAACTCGATCTCAACAACACTGTCAAATTAAATGATAGTTGCCTTCCATTTACTATGCAATTATACTGCGGTTCATTAAAACTACAATATCCTTCCTTCGTTCACATGATAATTTCCATTTGAAATTCATATAATATTGAGGTTCCCATACTCAAGGTAGCCTTATAAAGCCCTTAAGCCCCAATACCCAATTCCAATTTAGAATTATACATGTCATACTATTTCATATATTTTGGGAATTTATAGCTTTGGCAAACAATGTTTAAAATCTTATACAGATTAGGGAAGAAATTGTAAAAGACAAAATTTTATCCTCAAGTTCCCTCTCAAATGGCATAAAATAATAGAGTAGTTTAAGGCAATTCATGAATAACAAAATTTCCTTTAAATATTCACAGAATTTTTGACAAACCTTAAAAGAGCTATAAAATTTTCCAAACATCCAATATTTAAAATGTAAGATCGATTAGGATTGAGTCAAGCATTTCTATAATTTGGCCTTATGAAGTTGCGGATTACACATATTCCTGAGGTTCCGGATGAGATCATCCCCAAGGAAAAATATCAACTCACATAGGCCTCTTTCCTGTTTTCGCTACACAAGATCCCAGAGCTTATTCTTCGCCTACTCATCATAAAATGTTGCCTCATTTGTCTTGGGATAGCTCTCTTTCTCTTCCAACGCATCCACTCTGATAAAAATTCTCCATCATTTATGATTTGAGGGACGTCCCTACCCCATTCGAAATCTCCCATTTCATCGTAGGTAGGGAGGATGCTGTCAAGGTTGTGGAGTTTTAATTTTTACACCTACCAATAGTATTTTCTTCAAAGTTTATAAATCCTTTCAACATATCCATTTCATTCATTTTCTACAACCCTTGCAGTTCATGAGACCACATTTCTTTGAGGCATTCTGCCCAATCTGGATGTGCTTCCCCCCTCTTATCTTCTCCTCTTGTTCGACCCCCCTACCCCTTTTTTTCCCATTTTATGGTCTCTTTCTCCACAAAACACCTTTGCAACTCACGTCAACCATAGTCACTTCTGTCCATGCCTTCCTTTAGCTTTTTCTTCCACCTGATTCCTCCTTCCCCTTAAACTGCTCAAAATTCACGTTTTAATAGAGGGTCATAGGTTTGTGCACCATCCCACATTCTTCTTGCAATATCTTTCAAGAATTAGAGGGTCAACATGCCTCCATAATGGCATGGTCACCCCCATTCCGCACCCTGCACCATGCCCATTTAATTTGGGCAGCCTCCTTTGCTAGGTCATTGATATTTGCTACATGACTTTGGGCATATTTCTTTTTCTTAATTTTTCACCTACCCAGTACAGTGTCTTGGAATTTTCTTAAGCCTTTATTTGGTAATGAACTCTTATTCTATCCTCTGGTACTAGTATCACCTAAATTAATGGGTTCCCATACCTTCACATGATGTTCATATTGGCACCATGTCTCTTGTCCCTTTCGAGCGCTTCTTTTTCCACACCTAGGCTATCCAACATGGACATTGTTAATATGGATGTGACAAACCACCATAACCTCCAATATTCTTATCTATTAAATATTAACTTTTTGTTGGTAAAATACAATTACTAACCCTTGGCAAAAAATTAGTTACTATACCAATAAAAAACCTAATGATAAAAAAATTACTATTGGTGGTGAATCTCTTATTTTTTATGAATGATTTATATACAATATTAGGAGTAACTAAATACATAAGATTACAAGGTTGATGGTACCTTAATCCTAACATCCACCCACTTGAAATCAAACATTGTAAATACATTCATAGGAATACATCTACTAGGAACAAGACTAAAGACCTCCCTACAACATATAAACTTTTCTATATTCATAAGTTTAGTAAGTGAATCTACAAAATTTTCTTGAGTGTTAATATTCCTTCTCTATCTATGTATTAGCAATCATTTTATAAAAAAATGGTATTGTATATCCACATGCTTAGTCCATGTATGATACATAGGATTCTCGGCCAAAGAAATTGCACTCTAGCTATCACAACTAATTTGAATAGTCTTGTAATCAAAACCAATACATGTGCACAACCTTTGTAACCAAAATTCCTCCTTAGAGATAGGGGTATTAGCCATATGATATGCTTCAATGGTGGATAAAACAACTATATGTTGTCTATTACTCATTCAAGTCATTACTCTTTCAAACAAAATAAACACATACCCACTGATGGACCTTCAATTGTCCAGGTCACCTGCCCAATATGCATCAACAAAACCTTATATTTTTAATGTTTTATCCACACTATTGTACCATAATATAAACTAAACAATAATTGTAAGTACCACACAAATATTTTAACACCCCTTTCACATAATTCTAATGTTCTCTACTAGGATTAGACATAAACCTACTCAATACTCCCACTACTTGGGAAATGTCTAATCTAATGCAAACTATCAAGCATAAGTTAAACTTTCTACTTCATTAGCATATCACACAGTAGACATATCTTATAAATCATCTTCATTCTTGGGCCACATATCTATTGAAATCTTAGTACAAATCGGTAAAGGAATTCTAACTGGTTTAAAATATTTCATAAAAAATCTATTCAAAATAATATTAACATACTTACTCTATGATAACCAAAGTTTTTTGTTCATTGGACCTCTTCTAATTTTTATTTCCAATATGTATCTTGTTGCCCCTAGATCTTTCATTTCAAATGCACCTAAAATTTGAGCTTACAACTCACTAATCATACCTTTGATGTAACTGGAATTTACAACATATCATTCTTATACAAGAAAACAATTAATATATGATGATCAATACATCTAATTTGAACATAATGATATTATTTGCTTCTTACACAACCCAACTTCAAAATAAATGAATCAACCTTTTGACACCACATTAGGGGTGATTCCTTTAATCCATAAATATCTTGTTTTAACTTGAAATCAAGTGTTTTTTTCCCTTTTACCTAAAAAATTTAGGTTGTTGCAAATAAATTTTATCTTCCAAGTCTCCAAGGATTATTTTAGTGGTGAATTTTCACCAATTGGTGAATAGTTCATATCGGCTAATTTAAAATTAGCAAATACATTGCAACCAACGGGGTGGCCAAATCGCTCAGATTTTACAAATTATCAATTTATTGCATTTTAATTCGTCATCAATTTATTTTATGAGGCATATGTAATTAATAGTTTTTCCATAGCAAAATACGTGTTTCCAATGGTCTAATTAATATTTTTTCTTGGAATTTTGGAAGCATGTATTAATTCCCCACATATTTTCCAATACTATTAAATGAAATTGTGTATTAGGATGCATTTTGCCAACAACATTAATATTCACTGTGTGTGAGGACCAATTTCACTAACTTTAAAAATAATTGCGTATGAGGACCCATTTTGCCAATACTATGATAACTTCATGCTAATCCTAGGTCCATAATTGCCTTGAAAATTGTACAACATATATGTTTTTTCGATGTTTGATTTTCCCAACATTTAAATGTATCATTGTATAATCACGTAGGATTCACCAAATTTTTACTATACCATTTAAAAATCCCCCAAAATTTGCGGAATATGGATTGATATAAATATAATTGAAACTCAGATTTATTTTCATATTTTGTTTAGTTTTAAACTTGTGAGCTCTCGATATGAATCATAGGGCAAGTTATAAATACATGCATTATTGCATTAACGAATAGCAATTCAATGAAAACCTATAGGCAAGTGATCATTTCTTCATAGTGTTATAAGATTATTTATCTCTTTGACATTCTTGCTTCATTCTTATAGATGATATTGAGTAGGGATACATCTAGGATGGATAGGGATTTATAAATTGTATGATTCCTTCATAAACAAGAAGAAATTTTTTGATAGCTTTTATTTTTTGAGAGATGTCGAGCAAGAACAAGAGTAAGAGTCCTCAAGGTGGTGAAGGGAGGCCATCAAAATGCACAAAATACAACTTGTTACCATAATGTCATACTTTGGAAATGTTTCTAGTCCATCAGATCAAGATGAAAGTACAACATCAACACTTGATATTAACGAAGAAGGCAATACCTTAGAGGAAGATTAGAATGAGTTAATTGTGAAAATGTTGTATAAGATGTTTCAAGGGATACCTAGGGTAGCTGGAAAGAGTTAATTGACTTGGATGACAATGTCAGTATCGTAGATGATGTTACTGCAAGGAAGGGAAAAAAAAGCAAATAAAAAATGGGGTGCAAGTGGGATATGACAAGGAATTTACAAATTGATTGGGTGTCAAAGTACCCATTTGTTGAACTAGGGAAGAATGCAAACAAAGATGAACCTCTAACCTACTTTAAGTGTAAGATTTGTAGTTGGAAATGTAAAAGGGACAACAAGTTGTCACTAAAAATTGATACCATGAAAAATCATATTGATAAATTTTATGAAAAAAAAACATAGAAATAAAGGAAAAATCAATTATTAGATGGAAATCAAAGGAAGAATTTCTTCATGTTAATTAAGCATGCCTTGGAATATGATGAACATATTCAAAGCAAGGTGAAGCTTGCTAAATTTCAGAGGTTCAATTCAAGCCCAATTTAGAAATATAATGGCAGAGGCACAACTAGCAAAAGATGTTCATTTGACTGTTATTTTTCATATTTTTACCAAAGGATGTCCTATGATAAACTACCTAAATTATAACATTTTATTATCTTTTTGGGTGTTCCTAACTTTCCTAGCACACATTGGTCAATAAACTATGGATGGTAATAGGAAAGTTGTCTTGTTGAGGTGGAAAAACAAGATTTACAGGAAAAAATAAAAGAGTCAACCTTTATTGCATAATCTTTAGATGAAGTTATTGAGCTAGATAATACTTCTTGGGCATGTATGCATGTCTATACTATACACAAACATGTCCACCAACCTTAACTACTCTATTTTTTAAAAATGAAGGAGAGTTTGAGATCGCAAAATCTATTTAAACTAGGTAAGAAATCTTTGAATAAAATTGGAGGTATGGATGAATTCATAATTTCCAAAAAATTGGTGTGTGCAAGAGTTGATATCCAGCTTCAATAATACAAGGTCATAGGAATGGTCTTTGCATAAAGTTACAAATTACTTTTTCACCATATATGATTTTCATTCATTACATGGCCCACAAAATGAATTTAGCATTTAAAATTGTAATCAAGTTTCCTTCAATATCAAAATTTAAAAATCTAGTTTGTGAGATATACTCATACTTCTGCCAAAGTCCCAAATGGTTTGCAAAATTTGAAAATTTTGTTGAGGGAATAACTATAGGAAATAAGATTTTTAAGGATGTTGATATCAGATAGATCTTCATGCATGGACGAACACAATGAGCTTTTTCATAATATCAATCCTTGATTAGAGTAATGTATGAACACCACCACACAATAGATAAATATCTTGACCTCTTACATAGGCTAAGTGATATAGGAAATGAACAATCTTCTGAAAAAATCCCAAGAAAGAACTATGTATATTTTTGAATATAGTAAACTATGTAAAATAACATGTATGACCCTTGATAATATATATATATATATATATCAGATTATCCATTTAGAAGTCCAAAATTTAGAAGTTAGCAGTTAATCACAAACTTGAACAATCCTAATATTTTTTTATAGTTTAATGCAAGAGGGGAGTTATGTGTCTTTGTACATGGATTTGAGATACCAATGCACTATTGTACAACGGTCAAGCATTTTAGCAGAGAAGTAACTAGTACAAAGGAAGCTTTTAACTATAGTGTTAATTTTGTAAGTACTACTTTAAAAGGTATTGAAAAATATCTTTCCTCAAAGATTATAGAACGATTCTCTCGAGATGAACTACTTGAATCCATGCCTATTGTGTATCCTCAATTTTGGGTCCACTGTCTACCAAATGG
Source organism: Sequoia sempervirens (assembly GCA_007258455.2). Classification (NCBI taxonomy): domain Eukaryota; kingdom Viridiplantae; phylum Streptophyta; class Pinopsida; order Cupressales; family Cupressaceae; genus Sequoia; species Sequoia sempervirens. Next base: position 57,974 of record VDFB02266454.1, read on the forward strand.
TTATCATAGGAGATTAGAAACCTTGGTCAAACATTTTTTGAAAAGTTTAGAATATAATGGACAAAAAATAGAAAGAAATATAAGTGAAACTACACTTGTAGAGCAATTTGGCTATTTTACAACAACTATGATTGACCAATTTGATTCCTTCAAGAATCTCATGCAAGAGGGATCGATAACAAGGCTTTAGGCAACCTTAGGTCAGATTGAAATACTGTGTGATTCATTATCAAAATATTTCAAACTTGTTTATTTATGTCAAACCATGATATTGGGGTTAGTGGAGGATGAGAGAGTTTTTAGTGCATTGGGGTTTTTGAAATCAAATCTAAGAAATAAACTAGACAAGAATTTGGAAAATTATTTGAGGATGTATACAACTATGTATGATATCTTAAGTTTTCCTTTTGAAATGACACTCACAAACTAAAAGTCCATATGTGAAAGAAGAGGGTTTTGCAACACTTCAAACCTCAGTGGCAGTGGCACAAATGATAATGACACAATGAATGTTGAGATGCAGTTAATCATATGTATGCATGGCGAAGGAAACAAAGACCAGACTCAAATTCAAGATGACTCTCAATCTCATCGTCAGAGTGAGGATCAGGAGGTGAATTGGAAAATGCAAGGGATTTAGCAATTACTAGGTATTTATACTATATTTCATGAATCATATTCCAAACTATCATTGATGATATTTTATATTGTATTCCATGAATCAGATTGAATAAATTAAGGTACTACTATTTTCCACTATTCCAATGTAGAATCTAAATTTTAAACATTGTTTTCAAATTGGTTAATTAGTTATTAAACATATTTTTCAATTTTCATTTATTAATTGACATATTATTAATAATTTCATAATTTTATTATGGCATACTGATAATTTTTACATGCACTCAATGATTCAACTCAATACTTAATAACAACAGTAGCATATACAACATTAGTAATTATTTAATGTGTCTAGAAATAGAAACCAAAGTTTTTTTTGAATTGAGAAAATAAATAATACCGATTATTTGAATAGATAAATGTATTTGAGTTGTGTATTTATTTTTAAATGAAGGAATACATAGAGGAAATGCAAAATCATGCTAAAAAATGACTTTGCACAGGGCTAAGTTAGAAATTCATATTATCAAATCATTCTATTAGCTTTTGTAGCAATCTCCATTGTCTAGTTGATGGAAGTACAATTTGTTCCAACTAATAGTATTTGACTTAATTTTTTTGAACAATTCATAATTGAAATTGGAACTTGACTTGAATTTTTCAATCAAAATTATATTCAAGGTTATCAATGGTTTGATGGTGTATGCAACCTAAAATGGTCACCTAGACTTTGGGCCCCATTTATTTAATTTGTCAACATCAACTTTCTGAATCAATGATTGTCGCATTTTCAAATCAAATTTCTTAATCAATTCATAGCTATTTCAAATGTTTCAATTTTCCCTAAGGTTTGAATGCTTCATTAATTTTATTTAATCAAAAGAAATAAATCCCTTTTAATAAATAAAATAATGTTATTTAATTGAAGTTAATATTACTTAAATAAAATGATGCTATTTAATTAAATCTATTTTTAATTAAATAATTTTATTTTATTTTATTAATATTCATTTCTAAATTACATAATCTTATTTTATTTTATTAAAATAGATATTATCATCTTAAATTAAATAAAATAAATGAAATATCCTCTCAAGAATATCCCGTGATGAAAAAAAGGGAAACAAATCGCTTAAAAGGGAAATAAACTAAAAAGAATTCCAATCAAGATTTGTTTCTATTTTCTATTTATCCCACATTGCTTCCTAATTTGCCTCAATTCCACTTTGCCTATAAAATGAGCCCCCTCTCATTCTCATTTCAAAAAAAGAAGAATCACGAATTTTTACATTAATTTATGCTACAAATTTGAATTTTATCATTTGAGATTACATTAGTTTGATTATATAAGCATCTTATTTTTAGAGCATATAGTTTAATATTACATTTTAGCTTAATCTTCATAGTAGATTAATTTGCAAAATAATTCATTTATGACATTGCATGTAGATTAAGTTTCATTTCAATAAATTAGTTTGGTTTATTACATTTTACAGCCATTTAGATTAGTTTTCATTGTTGCATTGCAAGAACAGGATTCATGGAGATTGGCATTCTTGCTTCTCCTCTTTGAATCTCTCGTTCCGAGATTGTATTTGCAGGGGTAATGTGGTTAATCTGAGGGCCACAATATCAATCCCTGCTCTTCTTGATAGAGAGTCATGAATCGATTTGTAAGGACTTATTATTGAGTATCCTTGCATGCAAGGATTCACAGATGTATAATATATTTTCAGTTATACATTTTGGCCCAGTTTTAATTTTTAGTTTTTAATTTAATTTAGTTTTAATTTAGTTTTTAAATTTCGTTTTTAATTTAGTTTTTAGTTTTTAATTTAGTTTTTAATTTTTAGTTTTTTAGTTTAGTTTTTAATTTCGTTTTTAGTTTTGATTCATTAATCCAGCTTCCACTCAGTTGCAGGAAAAATGATTTCTGGGTTTTGTAGCCAGGGTCAAAATCCGATCTGGGTATCTTTCAGTTTTTTGATTTCTTTCACAGATCTGAAGAAAATAGCCGCACAAAAACCGTCGCGCGTCATTTTTCACCTGGCTAAATGTTTAAAAAAAATTATTTTTTTCATCTTCTGCTTGCTGGATCAAAAAACGATTTCTGGGTTTTATTTTTTGCTTCAAAAAATTTCTGGGTTTCTGTTTTTATCTACTCATTATAAACAGATTTTTCAGAAATAAAATTTGAAGATTTTTATGCATGTTTTAATTTAGTTTTTAATTTAGTTTAGTTTTAATTATAATTTAGTTTTTAATCTTAATTTAGTTTAATTTTTAGTTAGTTTGGTTTAGACTTTAATTTAGATTTTTAAATTAGATACTTTTTTTAGTTTCTAAAATTCAAATTAGATTTTTTTAATTTAAAGTAGATTCTTTAACTTTGTTAATTTAAATTAGATTTTTTTACTTTAGATTTTTTAACTTTATTAATTTAAATTAGAATTATTAATTTAGATTAGATTTTTTTAATTTAGATTAGATTTTTTTAATTTTATTAATTTAGATTAGTTTTGTTTTAAATTTTTAGTTTAGTATTAGATTAATTTAGTTTAATTTTAGTTTTGTTAACTAATTCCTTTTAGATTAAATTTTGACTAGATTAAATTAGATTTTTTTAATTCTAGTTCTTTTAAATTTTTTTTCCAGAGCATAACAGTTTCTGCAGGACGCCAGTCAGAAAACTTGAAACACACTAACGGTTTGATTGCAGGACGCGTGACAAAGACTTGAAAACAAACACTTACGCTTGTCAAAGATCTTATTTAAAAAAACATTGTGTTTGTTTTCCTACTTTTCAATTCACATAGTCTAATTAGGGCTTCGTTAAAATTCTTAGGAGTTTTGATAGTGAGTAGGGAATTTGGCTCTTTGTTACATGGGGGTGATGACCATGGACAAATCCAGGCTCCTAATGATCTTACTCATATGACGAACTCTTAGGGAGCGGAGCAAGGTAGTGAATCTTTAGCACTTTCACTCGTCAGGGGATTATGCTATTCTCTTATTGAGAGAATCAGAAACCCAAAAGCGTGTGGATTTGGTGAAGTGAAACTAGCTCGGTGATTAAGGTTGTTTAGCGGTTTGCAAAGAGGATCTGCTAGAGAAGTATGCTCTTCTCCCTTTGGGAGAATCAAAATCGGGAACTAACTGAGCCATGTCCGTCACCTTTAGAGGACCTCACGGAAGTTGAACCTCCTGAACGCACTCCAAGTGAGTACACACCTATAGCCTATGATTCCACCTCACTATAATAAAGAACGCCTTGTTGAGTCTAAAGACTCCAAGACTATAGTAACTTTTTCCATGACCTAATACGATCATCATGGAAAAGCTCATGACAGACCGAAGGGCCATTCGAGCCCCGCTTTATGGGTGTGTGGATTTTCTAAGTTGTGGGCTATGAGGTCTAAGCTCAGACGTAGGAACCGGTTATTGTGAATGTAGCCAAGTAAAACCTCCTTAGTTAGTTGCTCAATCTTGGCTTACCTCCTCAAAAGGAGTCATAATCTTTGCGCAAGGAGGGGGAAGAATCTCTCCGTATGTTGATCATACACAGATTCCCATCATAGGCATACACCTGGACGTTTGGAGGCGGTTGCGACACTGGCCCCTACTACAAGGGTAACCTTTGAACGTACACTGTTGAGTCCTTGGAAACACCAAAAACACGGGCGCCCTCTAGGGGGTGACATGGCTGTGTGAGGTGCACGTATGCGCATAAGCAATGGGGCAAAGGTTTTGACTTCTCACCATTTTCTTTGGTAGGATAGCTATGTGTTTGTTTTGAGTCTTTAACATTGTCCAAACATCTTCAAACAAGATCGGGATACTATCAAGTTGCTTTGTCCTTGATAGATCCTCATATCTACTACTTCTTGTAATACAACTCTATTCCGATTGAAACCTATGTGCTTGATCAAAATCAGTGGATATACTCCTTGCTTTTGATCTTTGGAAAATAAAATCCACAAACTGAAATACCGAAGTTCTTCATTAGGTGACTTGTCCCAGTTTTAGAGACCTATTCTGTATTTAGGGTTTATGTGTCCTTAACCTTTTGAATTAGTGATCCTTGATCTCATAAGCGATTTTGTTTGAGATTGGCAAATTAGGAATTGTTCCTGTCAAATAGATAAATTTTTGGACTCTTTGATAACACACTTGGAGAGTGCTGGTAGTCTCCTTGTCCACCCATTTTCATACAATTCAAACTCAGTACAATTTGTGTAAGTCATCCTCCTGATCCATATGTGCTAGGGTGTTCACCCAAGAATTGAGCACCTCTGTGGCAGTGTTGGTTTGCACCTATTTGCAACAGTTCTATTTCACCATCTCTCTCGGACAAGAGAAAACTTTTACTATCCTAGTCTGGTATTGACGTTTCTTAGAATTTTTTGTTTACTTGAACTTTCCCTTTCATGTCAGTCACAACAAGATATCAAGTGAGCTAAGGAAAGCGACCTCAGATAGTCTTTAACCAACTACCCCTAGTTCAGACTCGTCAAAAGAGAAAGGAAAAGGAACCAATATTTGACCAGTCACCTAGGAGTCAGTCTGAAACCTATTTTGACCCAAAGAGCCATTTTAGTGACTTGAGTACCCCCTCAACACCTTCCCACTCAGGTATGGATATGAGTTATACTGTCACTCGGCGGGAGAGGGAAGCCATGGATCAAAATCTTGATGATATCTATGAACAACATAGAAACAACATGATATTTGGAAATTCTTCTCATGATGATCAACCTGGTTCACCCCTCATTAATACAAGATATTTGGATGCCCATCAATGGGATGAAAGGTATAAGAGACGAGCTCAACAAGAAAAATGGTCACAATATGAAGACCAAGACAATGAACCTCGTAATGCTCATGTCAATACAACATATACCAATGACTTGTTCAAACAGTCTAGACCAAGTTCACCACTTCAACATACCTCAAGGTTCACAAGTGATAGGCTCAAAAGAATTGAACGTGAAAAGAAAGCCTTTCTAGATGAACAAGCTGCAAAGCAAGAAAAGTTTAGACAACTTGAGGAAGAGAGCCAAGCTTTATTGGAAGTACAAAGGAAACTCACTCAAGAGGAGCAAGATAGGCAATTAGCCCACCAATTAAACAAACAATACAATACAAGGGGTGCTAATAGTGGACATAATTCTCCTCCCTCCACCCCTTCCAGAACACCAAGAAGTAGAAGGCAGTCAAGCACCCCTTCTAGATCTCCTAGTCCTAGAGGAAGAAGGGCCTCTCAGTATGCTCACTATAGGAGGAAAACTCCTCCCAAAAATTCAAGACCACACTCCCAACATGTACATCCTGGTTCCCAACATGGAGGTGGTAGCTCACATTATGACTTTGATACTCAAGACTTCATGCGAATACAACAAGAGCCTATCTTCCAACAGTATGTGGAGAGGTATTTGGAACAAAACAAAGATAAGTTCTTGGAAAGTCTAATCAACAAGGGGGTGCCAGAGTCCCTATAATTTTGATGTGAATAACAAAATAATAAAAGCAAAATCCCTCCTCAAGAGGAAGAACTACTAAAATGAAGCTAAATGATGGAGAAAAATGATGCAACTCTAAGAGCTCATTCCTCACTAGACTCAATTTGTCCCTAATCCATCTCGACAAGAGAGGTGAGTATGAAAGATTTTCCAAAGAGGGGTGGAATTCCCACAATAATGCATAAATATGATGGCAAGCAGGGATCCACACCCACTACAAAAGGCCATTTCTATACTCATGAGCTTTGAATTCCCATCGATGACTCCCATTTGATGAGGTTGTTCCTCAGAGTCCTAAAGGGACAAGCAATGGAATGGTTTACCAATATCACTCCTCCTCAATAAGACTTTTAGAGAACTTGTTCATAGATTCGCTCAACACTGCGTGATATAATTTGTCAAGACCCTGCTACTATGTTGGACCTATGCAACTTGAAACAAAATCGGGAACCTTTGTTACCTTTCTTGCAAAGGTGGAGGGAGACAAATGCCCTAGATCCTAGACAATCCATGAGGGATGAAAGATTGACATAATTTGTTAGTAATTTGGTGCCTCAAATGAGATATGATCAAAAGATAGTCTTCACTTCCTTTGATACCATGATTGAAACTCCGTGATGTCGTGATTAAGGATGTTCTAAAAGAACAAGGCATTTTGACCGCATATTATAATAATAATACCTAACAATGGTCAACACAACAATAAGTGATAAAGGGAAGAACAACAATTAAGAACAAAACAAACAAGTTGTCAATGATGGAGTTTGTGGATTCTTCCTAAATCAAGAGATCAAAGTGTTCTTAATTTGACTAAGGCTGTGCAAGCAATGAAGCTTAATGCACCTCCACAACAAGAAAGTAAACCAAGATATCAGGAAAGGCCCAAAAACCAGAAGCGGCAATTTACCAAATTGGGTGACACATATGAGGATATTCTCAAAACTCTCATTGCTAACAACTTGGCACATCCTCAGGATCCTGCCAAATTTCACATTCCAGATCCTAAGCCACATTGGTGGGATGACAAGGCATTCTGTAAATTTCATAATGGCCCCGGCCATACTGTTGAAAACTGTTGGAAATTAAAACATATCGTCCAAGATTTTATAGAGGGAAAGCCTGATTTCTTGTAAACTATTCTCTATGATACATGCTTCTCCCACACAATTCTATTTATTTAAAATAATCATGGAGGAATAATTATGACATTAGGACCCGCTTAAATAATTAAATTATGTGGGGAGAAGCATGGCTATCATAGAGAATATGACGGTAAGCTCTAGGCCATTTTATGTGTCTACATTTTGCCCCTTTGACATGATAGCTTTATCGCATTAAGTGTCAAAGAACACTCAATCTGGGGGTCCCTGCCAACTAAATACTTCGTGTAGTAGCTAAGAACCTTCTATCCGCTTAGCAAAGAATCTGCCATTGCCAGAAGGCATCCACATCTTCAGCCTTTAGTAGAGGTGATCAAGGCCATGGAGTTTTATGGGCTACTGGAAGCTTGGTTGGCCCTCGAAGAGAGTGCACTGTGGTATGGGGAGCCCGTAAACCAAGCTCGGATTCACACACTAAGGATATGTGGCTGGGGAAACCCAAGTGGAATCTAGCAGATATTGTCCTGGCCTAACCATAGGATTGTGCTTGTCTTCTTTGTGATTGATTACACATTCAAAACATCGTGTTTGCTAAGTGTTTTCTGGATTCTCAAACAGTATACACAACGCTCACAAATCTGGAACGAAACAATCAACTTCAGACAATTCAGACTTTTCATCAAAACATCACAAAATGAATTCGAGTCCAACAATTTTGCCTACTGTCAAACATCTTTTCTCAAAGTCTTTGTTAGAAACCAGAACTGAAATTGCTCAAAATTTTCATCATTCAACCATTAGCTTGCATTTTTACCTTAGGTTCATCCTTGTTAATTTTAGTTGCATTCCCTAGGCTTCATAATCATCATTTCCTACATAGATTTGTCATTAGGTTTTCATCTTTGCAGACTTTGGATTAGGCCACCTCATCACACTTTGCAAAATCATTGCCTTCAAGAGTAGGTTATCTTGGGACTTAGTCAACAATCTCCTTTTCAGTCATTGTCCTTTTGTGAGAATTTCCAACTCAACAGTCTAGTTTGGAAAACTCACTAGTCATTTTGACCTTGTCACTTAGTCCTTTTAACAAGTCATTTGATAACCAAAATTAAGACATAGATTATGCTTAGAGTGGCTAGGCAAACCTTTCTCCACATTGCATTCATCTTAGTCCATCCTTTGCATACTTTATGCCTAAAAATCCAAAAATAGTGTTCACCCTAGTCCTCATTTTGCACCTTGACCTTGCATTAGTCACCTTTTTAGTCAACATTATCATCTTAGTACTCATTTTACACCTAGTCAATTCTATCACCTTGCATTAATCAACATTGTCATCATAGCCATCATTGTCACCTCGACATTTGACATATTTCTTTGGCAACTTTGTCATCTTGCATCAATCATTTCCTTAGGAATACATTGTAATCACCTTGCATTGTCATCCTTTATCACAAAAACACCAAAAACATAGACTAGTTGTCATAATCATCATCCTCATTTGAGCAATTCTCTTTTATGGTCGAAACTAGGCTTCAAAGAAAGAAAAGACAAATGGAAAACTTTGGACAAGACTTCAACACCAACATCCACACCAACACTTATGACATGAACCGAGACATGAATTTTAACGATCCATTCACCAACATGAACATACCATCTTCCATGAACCTGCCAACATCCTCTCAAAATCCATTCGAACCATTCATACAGAGAGACCACACTGGACAAGTATTAGCTGAAGATATAGAGGCTGCAGCCCAAAATCCTGACGTAGCTTCATTTGTAGAGGAATTGGTCTTGAACGATGCTGAGAGATACCTTGCTATGCTTTTAGACCAAGGGGTAAAATTACCAAGAGGCTTTGACATCAATGCCATAAGACCTTCATCTCTAGACAACACGACACAAAAATTGACACCTCAACAAAACACAAACAATGCCTCCAACAATAACACTGTGTTCACCACACAAATTGCTACAAGCACCATCAATGTTACATCTAGTGGCACCATAAGTCAAAACACCTCCAACTCAATCAATGCAACATCTATTGGAGGAACACCCACGATGTCACAAGCAATATCACAATCCATGCCCGCAATGTCAATGACATCTTCACAAATAGTTGGAACTACCTTTGGATCTACATCAATGGGGGCAAGTTCCTCAAACCCCATATTTGGAACTTCATCTATGACCATAGGGACATCATCCTCAAATCCTTATGTTGGAACCTCATTTAACCCCTTTGGAGGAACTAAACGACGTATTCTTATTAGAGGTCCCCAACCAAACGTTAACACATCGTCACAATTAAACATCAATGCCTCACAAGGACAAAATACCAACATCCCGCATGGACAATTCCAAGGACAAAATACCAACATCCCACATGGACAATTCTTCCAATATGGACAAGGCACTCAAATGACACAACAAATGAATACCTTTGGGCACCAGAATAGTCAAGGTTACCAGATCCCCCAAATATCGACAAATATGGCTGGATCGCACATCCCCACATATTCATCACAAGTTCACACACAACAACACATTCCTCATCAAAATTGGCAATACCAACAATTGCCAAACCAAAACATATCATACATTCCACAACAACACATGTCATATTCAAACTCGAACATGCTATCACAATCAATGGGGACTCAAGGGATACCCATCACTCCCATGTGTGATGCGACCAATAATCCCATAATAGATGCCTTGACAGCCAGAATGGCAGACCTCCAAAAACAGATGGAAAACATACAAACATCCAACAAAATGCCACCAATGTCATATGACCTATGTCCATATCCTTTTGACACAACTTTATACATGCCACCATTTCCTCCTGGATACGTGGCCCCAAACTTCACCAAATACAAGGGAAAGACAAATCCTATTGAACACATTCGAGAATTCACGACCAACTGTATGGACATTGCATATGAACACACTTACTTGATGAGACTCTTCTCCAAGAGTCTAACAGGACCCACACTCGAATGGTTCTCCACTTTGAAGGGGATAAAAACATGGAATGAACTTGTAGCAAAAATTTGTGGAAAATTATGCCTATAACATTGACACAGACACCTCCATCACTAGCTTATGCACACTTACACAAGAAGACACTGGTGAAATGTTTATCCCATTTTTCCAACGATGGAGAGGCCTAGCAAGTCGCTGCCACATAGACATACCTGAAAAAGAGAAGGTTGACATGTTTGTACAAACACTCCTAGGCCCATTGAAAAATGGCTTGCGAGTTCATTGTTGTACAACCTTTGCAAACCTAGTCGAACGAGGCGTCCAACTTGAGAAAGCACTCATTGCTGAGGGAAGATTAAAATACAGTCCTAAAAACATAAATGCAAGTCCACCCACTGACAAGAACAAATACTGGGTTAAGAATAAACATGTCACCAATGATGGCGTTGTAGATGCTAAGGCTGTCAATGCAATGGGTCCTGTGCTTACCCTTAAAGGGGCTCAACCGCAAAATACACAGATGACCACACAAACCCATGCTACCAATGTTGTACAGCCAAATCAAAATAACCAAGGTAATCAGAATAACCAAAATCAAAGGCAGCCCCGACAATCCAGACAGTTCCCCAGGAGTCGCACATACACCCCCTTGGGTGAGCCCATTGAAGAAGTCCTCAAGAAACTCCTTCAAAATGGTGTCATAAGACTTGAGGACCCAAAACCATATGACCCAGGGCAGTTTAAACCATTTTGGTGGGACGACAATGCATTTTGTGATTATCATCGAGCAAAAGGACATAAAACCTCCTCCTGTCGACAACTGAAAAATCTAGTACAAGACCTTATCGAGAATCGTACCATTGAGATAGGTGGACCACAATTTGCATCTAATTCAGACCATACCATACACAAGAACCCACTGCAGGACCATGGTTCTAGTAACCCTTCCACGTCAAAATCCAATAACAATAATCGAGCCAACCATGCCCGTATTGCATATGACTATTCTGGGGGACCTATCATAAATCATATTAGAACAACTGTTGAACATGTCAACACAATTACTGTCAGAAACGCCCCTGAATGCAATGTCACTACCCGTGGGGGAAAAGTCACCATAGCTGGCCCTCCTCCCAGATAACCAAAGATAACAATCGCTGGCCCATCCACCCAACCGTCGCAGTCCAATCCATTACCCAAACAATCCTAGCCTAAAGGAAATTTTAACCTCATTGACCAACTTGGGAAGACACCTGCACAAATTTCTATACTTGAGTTGCTACGCATTTCCCCAGCTCATAAGGCTATACTCGACAAAACATTACAAGAGTCTTCTATTCCCCAAGACATTGATGTCAATCAATTTGAGGCCATGGTGGGATATCTTACCGCTCCCCACCATATAACATTTTCAGACCAAGACTACTCATCGTCCAAATCCAATCATAATGATGCCCTTCACATTGAAGTTTTTATCCATAAGCATAAGGTCAGACGAGTGTTAGTAGATGGCGGAGCAGGACTGAACATATGCTCCTTAAAATTGGTTAAGGCCCTAGGCTTTTCTGATGCTTGTGTAGACGCTACAAAGAGCATTGTTATCAAGGCATATGATGATGAAGAACGTTCTTCTCAGGGCGTAATTACACTTCCAATTCATATTGGACCAGTCATTGTGGACACCACTTGTCAAGTCCTGGATCTAGAACTTCCATACAATATTTTACTTGGTCGACCTTGGATTCACGCCTTGAAAGTTGTCCCTTCCACATATCACCAGTGTTTGAAGTTTCCCTTTGAAGGCACTGAGATTACCATATATGGAGACCCTGACCCATTTCAATATTGTACCAATTTGAGAGGTATCTCAGAGTGCCAAGTGCCTATCAACAGTGAAGCTTTGACATCTTCATCCTCTAAATTCATTGACCCATCAACACTTGCGAAGCCTCCCGCATCCACATCCACTTCTGCTTCTTCAGCAACCATGACCACCTCCATGACATCTACCACTTCATCCATCACCCCAAGCATCGACGCAAGTATTAAGATCCAGGACCAAGGGTGTGGAGAGTATAAGTTGAATACGGCCTATTGCATAACGAGGATGCCTAAGTCTCCCCAGGTCTACGGCAAGCCTTGCTTCATGTTAGAGTCAAAAGAAATTTTTAGAGTCCCTCCAAAAACAGTATTCATAAAGTGGGGTGAAATGAGTCAAGAGGACATTGACAACGTGCTATCTTGGATTTATAGAGAACCAGAGGATCCAACTCCCTTGCCAGTAAAAATGTATGGTAAAGGATATGACATGATAAAGGAAAAAGGCTACGATGGAATTAGTGGCCTCGGCAAGCACAAGACAGGAAGGCAACAACCTCTAGCACCTAAAGGAAGACCTAAACATCTTGGGTTAGGGTTAGGACCAGGAGAATCTGGTGATCATAGTACCAATGCACTTTCTAGCGAGAGAGTAAATGCTTCAGACTGTGTCGAGACAATTGAAGATCCCCTTTCTGAAACTGACTCCCACAAATGGGAATTTGGCTCCCAACGATCCCTAAGTGACTGTTGCCTTGATGACTTGTTCCTTGAACCTGGAGAGCCTACATTTGAAGAGAGATTCTGGAAAATGTTCAAAATTGACATGACACCAAACAACACCCAGTCCAGATCCTCTTCTACTCCTATTGACCATAATCCCGACATACTCGTCTACCCTACTGAACCTAATGACCATCATTCAGATTCATTTGAATTGCCACATGACACTACTGACCCAAACTCCACTCCCTTTGTTCCTTACTTTGCTGATGAGTGTGAATCAAGCGAGGCAGAGTACTGGATAGAATCGGATATAGAGCCTGATGATGACAATTTTATCTTTAACCTCTCTAAATCTGTTGGCATGCTTTCTGCGTCCTACCCACCATTCACCAATACTGATGATGGTATTTCCTTAGTCTACCCACAACTAATCGATTGGGATCAACAAGGCCCGCCAATTATGGACATATTTCAAAATGATGAGGCCATTGCAGAATTCATGGGACTGCGTGAGGGTATACCAAGTGGAGACCACAAGGCTGGATTTTCCATTGACCTAGATTGTGCCGCTTACTTTGGGGAGACTGCTCCATCCTCTAGTCAGAAAATGAAAAATAAAAATAAGGAAAAAAAATGACATGTCTTTAGGTGAAAACTGCAAGGCACCTTCTGATGGTAAAGTAGTAAAAATAAAGGACGCGCCTAAGGATGGAGAATTGGACTTTCTCCCCGTAACTCAAGAAAAATCGGCCATGCTCATAGAAGACACTATAGAAGTAAACATATCTACAGTAGAAGATCCTAAGATGGTCCTCTTTGCGGCATCTTTGACAGAAGAAGAGAAACATGAGTTCCACAAATTCTTTTCAGAACATAAGGTCAACTTTGCATGGTCTTATGCCGATATGCCTGGGTTGGATCCAGAACTTGTCTTGCATCACTTGCCATTATTTCCAGAGGCCAAGCCAGTGAAACAGAAGCTGCGGAAGATGCACCCCCAGATTGCCTTGTTAGTCAAAATAGAACTTAAGAAATTGTTAGATGTGGGATTCATACGGTCCATAGACTATGCCGAATGGATATCAAATCTTGTACCAGTCACAAAGCCAAACGGTCAAATCCGCATCTGCACAGATTTTCGGGACCTGAATAAAGCTTGTCCAAAGGATGACTTTCCCTTGCCAAACATCGATATCATAGTGGACCTTACAGCAGGATATGAGATGTCCCTCATGGACGGTTTTTCCGGTTATAATCAAATTCGTATTGCCCCTGAAGATCAACACAAAACAACCTTCATATGTCCTTGGGGCACATACTGTTGGAACGTCATGCCTTTTGGTCTTAAGAATGCAGGTGCCACATACCAGAGAGCCATGACAACCATATTCCATGACATGATGCACAATATAATGGAAGATTATGTAGATGACCTTTTGGCAAAATCTTTGACACGAAAAGACCACTTGAGGGTGTTAGACAAAATTTTCAAGAGACTAGAAGAATACAAGGTTCGCTTGAATCCAAAGAAATGTGTCTTTGGCGTAACATCAGGCAAACTTTTGGGGTACATTATTTCTCGTAGAGGCATTGAGGTCGATCCTGCCAAGGTGAAAGCCATATTAGACATGCCTCCTCCAAAAAGGATAAGTGAACTCAGGACATTACAAGGCAGGTTACAATCCATCTGACGCTTCATAGCACAATTGGCAGACAAGTGTCACCCATTTCAGTATCTTTTGCGCAAAAGTATCCCTTTTGTGTGGACAGATAAATGTCAGGAGGCCTTCCAACAAATAAAAGAATATCTACTATCACCACCTGTTTTATTGCCACCAATTGAAGGGAAACCTTTGATTTTGTACATTTCTGCAACAGCTTCAGCACTGGGGGCATTACTGGCACAAAATGACCATGAAGAAAAGGAAAGGGCCATATACTACATCAGTAGGACACTGGTCGAATATGAGCTAAATTACACAGCCATCGAACGTGCTTGCCTAGCAGTTGTCTTTGCGGCTCAAAAATTAAGACACTACATGTTGAATCACCACACACTTAGTGGCGAAAAAAGATTGATCCTCACATCTCCTAAGTCGGCAAAGATTGATGTGTCACCGGCAAATGGGTAATGATCTTGATGTAGTATGATATTCATGCCAAGAAAGGTGATGAAGTGGACAAGTGATAGTGCACTAACCGCGACGACCTATACAGGGTGATCATCCACTAGTAGCAGACTTTCCAAATGAGTAAATATTTCATATAGAACCTAAGTCACCTTGGAGGCTATATTTTGATGGATCTCATACTAATCATGGCTCAAGGGCAGGAATATTATTTATCACCCCTCAAGGAGACTCCATTCCTAAGTCCTTCTGCATTGCTTTTCCATGTACAAATAATGTGGCAGAATATGAGACACTTGACACGGGACTCAGAATGGCCATCAAATGGAAAACTAGAAAACTTCATGTCTATGGAGATTCTCAGTTGGTCATTAACCAAGTCAACGATGACTATGACACTAAGGACACGGAATTAATGCCTTACAAACGAATGGTTGACAACTTTCAAACATATTTTCACATGGTGACTTTTGAGCAAGTTCCAAGAACACAGAATAAGGTAGTAGATGCAATGGCCACAATTGGCTCTCTCCTGGACATTCCTAGTAATGTGCCTCAATTTGAATTCTTGGTAGAACAACTTTTGGTTCCTACATATGACATACCGTAATCGTAGATGGTTTATGAGTTTGTTATCCTAATTCTCCATGGTATCAAGACATTTATGACTACCTCAAGTCCCAAACCTTCCCTCCAACCTATCCAATAACCAACGAAAGTCCTTATCCCAAAAGTCGCTTAGATACACCCATCCCTGACACCTCTTACCGGACGAAGCTTTGATAATTCCTTCATGTCTCTTGACACCGATGAAGCAATTTTAACGACCTTGGCGAGAGGCATACATGAGGGTATGGCGCGATCCCATTCAAGTGGTCCTACTTTTAGCCAAAAAGATAATGAGATTCGCGACATCACAAATCCATTGAGAAAGATGCACTTGAATTTGTCGTATCGTGTCGCCAATGTCGTATACATACACTCGACCGTACCCGTATGCAGAACTTCGGGTCGATTACATCTCCTTGGTCTCTTCACAATGGGACTCACCTTGTGGGAAAGATCCAATCCTACCCTCGGCCCAATGGCTACAAATCACCATTACTTAATCGAAGCACTTTTACTGCTAAGTGGATTGAAGCCATCCCGCTCACTTACATTACTGGCAAACAAATTTCCAAGTTTATCCTCAACTATATCATCTGTCGATATGGTATTCCACAATCCATAATTACAGATAACGGTCGTCCCTTCAAAAATCAGGATGTCCGTGAACTTTGTGAATGCTTCCATATCCGACACCACTTCTCCATGCCTTACTACCCACAAGGAAATGGTCAAGCTGAGGCATCTAATAAAACAATCATCAAACTTCTTAAGAAGACTGTCAATAACATTGGTCGTGATTGGCACATACAACTCAATCCTGCTTTGTGGGCATATCGCACTAGCATTCGTACTCCCACTGGAGCCACTCCATTTGCCCTCGTCTTTGGAGCCGAAGCCATCTTGCCCATAGAGGTCGAAATTCCATCCCTACGAGTCTCTATGAAAGGTCTAATCACTGATGAAGAATATCGACAGTCACGACTACATGAATTAGAAATGCTAGATGAACGTAGACATAATGCCTTGAACCACTTATAGGCATATCAAAATCGTCTTTGCATAAGCTACAACAAAAAAGTGATGACTCAAAAATTCTACATTGGTGACCTGGTTCTCATGCAAAATCCTAAGAATCAGTCTGACAGAGAAAAACCAGGCAAGTTTGAGCCAAATTGGCTGGGTTCGTACATCATCACCGCGTCATTTGGTTCTGGCACATATCAGTTGGCTACTTCAGATGGTGAGCAATTGACAGAGCCAATCAACAGTCTGCATTTACGCAAGTTCTATACATAGCATCAGAAAGTCTGGCCGACAACCATTAAAAATACAAAAAAAAATGGAAAAATACAAAAATATCGTCACTTGGATGAAAACTTGGCAAATAGGCATCCTAGTGACACCAAAAAAATGAAAAAATTGACTAAAATAAAGAGAAATAATTCATCCAATAGTGAAAACCTGGTAAACAGGCGCTTTGGATAAGTACCATGGTGAAAACCTGGCAAACAGGCTCCATGTGTATTCGGTCATTGCTTTGACATCTACTATCACTCTATCTACCTTCATCCATAATAAACATCCATTTTTTTTCGACATTCATCATAACCTTTCACCCTGACATCACGACATTTCTTTCCATGGCCGACAGTGGTTGACATCAAAGTCTTGCGCATCACCTATTGTCCATACCGGTCACGTTCTTTCCATCAACTTGACTAGGGGCAATATTTTATCATGAGACTACAGTGGGTATCGCACATGGTCTCTCATAATCGAAAAGTCCTCAAAACTCAAAAATCATAAAAGTCCCCGCTGGAAAAAAATCCTAAAAATCATAAAAAGTCCCTAACAAACTTAAAAATCATAAAAAGTCCCGAAAATCCTAAAATCATAAAAGTCCCTAAAAATCCTAAAAATCATAAAAGTCCTAAAAAGACCTAAAAATTGAAAAATGTCCTGAAAAAAGACCTAAAAATTGAAAAATGTCCTAAAGAAAGCACAAAAACATCCAAATAACATCACAAATCCCAAAAACAGAATCAAAGTTAGTCATGTCAGTCATGTTATTCTTTGTCAATAGTCGAACTACGTGGTCTCTGCGCATTTGCTACGTAGGCAAGGCCATCAGTCGATGTGCCCCCGAGGCCCCCTAGGTTCAGTCCCTTAGGGTTTGTCAGGTCAAGTCAAAACATGTCAATTTGTCTTCAATGTGTCTATTTGTCCCAGTCGAACTACGAGGTCTCTGAGTGCACGACGTAGGCAAGGCCATCTGTCGATGAGCCCCCGAGGCCACCTAGGTCAGTCCTTTAGGGTTTGTCATTTTGGTCAAATAAGTCAGACATAGTCACACTCAAAACCAAGACAGTCATTTGAAAGTTAACATTCAAATCAATCGACAACATAGCCCAGTCAGTCATCAAGCCAAACATCCGTCAAATTGCCAACACAATGTCAACCTAGTCACTTTATGGTCCCCTTCAAGATGTGTCCTTCTTGGAATTGGACCCCGTCAAAATTTCATTAGCCTTTTCAGGATGTGTCCTTCCTGACGACAGGCTTTGTCACATAGTCATTGGCCTTTTCAAGATGTGTCCTTCCTGATGATAGGCTTCATCACATAGTCATTGGCCTTTTCAGGATGTGTCCTTCCTGATGACAGGCTTCATCACATAGTCAACCTTTTTAGGATGTGTCCTTCCTGACGACAAGCTTCATCACATAGTCATTGGCCTTTTCAGGATGTGTCTTTCCTGATGACAGGCATCGCCAAAACGTCAATACTGTCAAACTCTTCAACTTGTCAAACTGTCAAACTGTCATACAATCAACCTTCGACACACAAATCTTGGCAAATATATTGAATGGCTGTTGATTTTTCTGGTCTATTTTGTTTTATATTTTTTGTTTTGACTCTTGGTCATGTTACTAGCTACCTCAAGGATGTCCCATGAAGGATTTAGAGGAGCAATGATGTCTCATGGCCTAATTTTCTTTGATTGTTGTCTTTGGTGTGTCTTGACAAAAAGACTGGGGCAACTTGGCCTTTAGTATGAGTTAGGACATTCCTTGTCTGTGGCTATCTGTTTTTCACAAGTGGACAACCTTGCACACCTTGGTCTATGTCATATCATGGTGTTTGTTGTCCATTTGTCACATTTTACTGCCCAATGATGATTATGCAACCCCTATGATGTTATTTGGCAAAATATTGAAGTATTCTTTTTTCATCATCACATCCATGACTTCCACACTAACATTTCTTCTATTCCTTCATCTTCTAGTCCTCTCATCCATTTCGAGAGCACACTCGTGTTCTTTGAACCTGCCTGTCCTCTCGAGGGGGCATACCACAACCTTCTCATCATCCTTCCTCTCCTCACTTTCAAACTGGGGCATATTTTTTACTTGTTCTTTGACACAATGCGATAAACTGCATCATGTCAAAGAGGGGCAAAATGTAGACACATAAAAATGGCCTCGCCTTGCAAACCATATTTCATACGATGACCATGCTTCTTACTCACATAATTCAATTATTTAATCAGGTCCTAATGTCATAATTATTCCTCCATGATTATTTAAATAAATAAATTACATTTATTTATTTAGATACGTCACTAATTAGTCCTTATGCCCTCTAATAATTCTCCATTTAACCATTTATCCTTCAATCAAATAAATTTATTTATTTAGCCCACTTTCCATCTCACCAAATAAATAATTAAAATGATTATTTATTCTCTTTTGTCTCATTCCCATTTATGAATTAAATCATAAGTCAACATTCTCCACAAATTAAATAATTTCTATTATGCCAACTACCTATTTTTCTCCACCATTGATTTGATTATCTCCAATTAAATCTCGACCCTTCATTTCAAGGCTTGCCCTAACTTTGACCTAATGTTGCCCTAACCCTAATCATCCTTATCACATTGAATCCTAGCCGTTGATCTTAGGGCTTCACCAAATTTTAATCTTGTCCGTCCATTCACCACTTGGAATTCTTTAAAAGGCCCTCTCTCAAGTCATTTTAGGACACACACACAAGTTATTTTCAGTATGCTTGAGAGCTTCTTGAGTGCTTGAGCAATCACATTACTTCAATATTTTGCTTGGCTTTGTCATAGGTTATAGTTGCATTTCAAATTTGAGGGCAACTATATCATTTTCAGCAAGATGGAGAAGACCAATGGAGGTGAATCAATGGAGGCTTGAAGACTAGGTGAATTTGTTTCATACTCTCATCTTATTTTGCTTCTTGCATTCTATTGTTCCCTCTCCTCCATTGTTAGGGGAGTTAATGGTTTTATGCCATTTGCTATCTAACTTGAAATTTAATTACGTGCTTCAAGTTGATGGCCTAAATACCAATGCTGATCATAAGGATTTTAAGGAACCTTTGCCTAATTACGACAAGGGGGAAACCTCTAAATCACAGAATGGCAAAGCTGCAATCAACTACACCTATACAACGGCAGAAAATGTGATAAACATGCTTGAAGTTGTGGAGCCAAGTGTTAATATGATAAGGAGTAAAGACCCGCATGGTTATGACTCTCCCCCTATTTTTGACAACCAACCTCTTGTGGTGCTGAGAGGTCCTCATTCTAGGTTATCTTCCCAAGCCCTTAATGCTGTTACCAGGAGTCAAGCCCCCTATTATTCTCGAGGGGCCTAGTTCAGGGTCCATCCAACAAATCCAAGCAAGTGGTATCCAAGAATGTCACTATAAAATCTGCCACTGCTCTCAAACCAAACTACAATCTTGTAGATCAGTTACAGAAAACTCCAGCACAAATCTCAATCTTAGAGCTTCTAGAGTTGTCCCCTAGACATAAGCAGATCCTTGAGGATGCTTTGCGCACAACAAATGTCCCCAACAACATTGATATAGACCAATTCCAAGGCATGGTGAATCACATTACTAGCCCACATTACCTTTCTTTCTCTGAAGATGATGACAAATCCCTAAGCCATCCACACAATCTTTCCCTTCACATTGAAGTCATGATTCATAAAACCGTACTAAGGTTTATCACACAGCCTAGCGAAACATTCCACTTTGAATTTGTTAAAAACTTTAGCTATTCAGAGCAAGTGATCGACACTCAGAAAGAAGATCACCATAAAGGTTTATGATGAGGCGAACGTAAGTTCTATGGGATTACCGTCCTTCCGCCGATTGGCCCAGCTTGAGAAAGATATCTGTTTCAAATTGTTGATACTCGACCCCTTGCATACAACATTTTACTGGGTAGACCATGGATTCATGATATGCAGGCAGTGCCGTCTACCTACCACCAGTGTGTTAAGTTCCCCTACAATGGAACAAAAATTTGCATACCACAGGATAACACCTTATCAATTAACTCAATCTTAGCTAATGTTCATCCCTCTTAACCGAAAGCACAGAGGATTATGAAACAACTTTAGTAGAATGTCAAAACAAATTTAAGTCAATAGACCTTGGCATGGGGGGGTATCAACTTGACTCTTTTGCAAAGATGCCTGCTTCCCCTAGGACATATGGAAATCCTTCACAAGAGATGAAACCATCATCTTCAGCAATGACACTATTTGACAAGTTTGTTGAATCCTCAGTACCAATACAAGATGAAAAAGAGGAAGTAGCTGTTCGAGATTGGATATACAAGGAGGAGAAATACCAGCATAATGAAAATTTCTCTCCTAAGTACTATGGGAGAGGATATACTTTGTCAAGAAGATGGGTTATCTAGGATATGGCCCTCTTAGTCATAGGTTAGATGCTAGAGCCGAACCAGTCAATCATGATTTTTTTGCATGTAAGTCTAAGAAACCAGTTGGCCTAGGCTTTATGAACAACAATAATGCAATCATTCCCATTTCCTATAGGTATGGATAGTAAAGATGATTACTGCATTATGTACTGTGATTTAACCAATCAACAAGACATAAATGATGATTGATACCTTCAACAACTCCTTTGGGAAGATTCAAGAGATTTAATAATTGATAGTCCTCCCATCTCATTTGTACAGATAGTGACTGGTGATGAATGCAAGATTGATTCATGGATAGTGTCTCCATCCCACCGGTGAATGGATGGTGATAATTCAGATAATTTTGTGCTTGAGCAAATTGCTAGAGGAGAGGAGCCTCTTCCAAATCTTGAGGTTTCTACATCACGAGGCTCCAACAATAATTCAGAAATAGACTCTCATGAGTTTGAATGGGATTCACTCTCAGATGCAACAGTTGACTTGGATATGGATGTTGTCCATGCTTATAGTTCTCAACCTGATGTAACTAACGAGTCATGTGTTAGATTAGAAGATTGGAACCCACATGTCACATTAGTAGACGATTCTTCGCTTGCTAGGATAAATTCTGATTTAGACACTTTAGAGGGAAACTTGATAGATTCCAATTCTACAGTCACCAGAGATGACATCACCTATATCCTTAATCTTGAACCGGTCATCAACCTACCCCTTGTTCACCCTAACCTTATTGATTGGTCTCAACGTTACCAAGAGCCTCAACTCTTGACATTTCAAAATGACTATGAGATCACCTGCTATCTAAATGCCATTGAACTCAGGGTCTCTTTCCACCTGAATCGGCTACCAATATGACGTAACCTCACTGGCACCTTAGTCACAAGATAAAAAGAAAAAGAAAAAGAATAAGAGTTCTGATGGCGAAAACCACTATGTGGCGGTGTCAGAACCAAAAAAAGTAAAAATAAAAGACGTATCCAAAGGTGAAAACCTCCCAGAGGCACCTATGGATGAGGTACTTGATAGTCTCCCAAGCTATTTCCAGGATAGATCATCAGTATTGGTTGAACCTACAGAAGCTGTTAATTTGGGCACAGAGGAAGTTCAAAAAATTGTACACTTGGCTAAATCTTTATCACTTGAAGAAAAGAAAGCCTATACCGAGTTCCTCCAAAAGAAGGAAATTAACTTTGCATGGACATACTCAGACATGCTAGGGTTGGACACTAATCTCATTATACATCATTTATCCATAGCTCCAGGTGTGAAACCAGTCAAATAGAAGTTGAGAAAAATGCACCCTCATATAGCTCTTTTAGTGAAAGCTGAATTAGAAAAGCTCCTTGGTGCAGGATTCATTAGAGCCATAGACTATGCTGACTGCATTTCCAACATTGTACCTGTTTCTAAACCTGATAAAACCATTCAAATCTGCACAGACTTTAGAGATCTTAATAGAGCATGCCCAAAGGATGATTTTCCACTTCCTAACATAGACATGATAGTGGACATGACAGTGGGATATGAGATCTATTCTTTGATGGATGGTTTTTCTGGGTATAATCAGATCAAGATAGCTCTTGAGGATCAAGAAAAGACTGCATTCACATGTGCCTGGGGTACTTATTGTTGGAATGTCATGCCCTTTGGATTGAAAAATGCAGGAGCTACTTACCAAAGAGCTATGACAACCATCTTCCATGACATGATGCATAAGAATATGGAAGATTATGTGGATGACACCCTGGCTAAGTCTAAGAGAAGAGGAACACATTTGGCTGATTTAGAAGTGATTCTAGATCGCATGGAACAATTTCAACTAAGATTAAACCCAAAAAAGTGTGCATTTGGTGTTACTTCTGGAAAATTATTGGGATTCATCATTTCAGCTAAAGGAATAGAAGTGGACCATGAAAAGGTTCAAGCCATTATAAACATGCCACCTCCCAAAAATGTCAGCCAAATGAGGAGTCTTCAAGGGCGCCTTCAATCCATAAGGAGGTTTATTTCACAATTGGCAGATAGAGCACAACCTTTCAATAAAAAATTGCATAAAGGTGTTCAATGTGTCTGGAATGAGGATTTCCAAAAGAGCATGGATCAAATTAAAGAATACTTGGCAAATCCTCCCATTTTAATGCCTCCCATTCCAAGAAAACCTCTCATTTTATATGTCTCAGCTACTGAATCTTCACTGGGGGCATTGTTGGCTCAATTAGATGAACAAGGGAAAGAAAGGGCCATATATTATATTAGTCGCACTCTTGTTTCTTATGAGGTTAATTATACTAGTATTGAAAAGCTTGCCTTGCAGTAGTGTTTGCTTCTCAAAAATTGCGACACTATATGCTCGTGCACACCATACACCTCATATCAAAAATTGATCCTCTCAAATACTTGCTCGGTAAAGCTGCTCTCACGAGCAGACTTGCTAAATGGATGATGATTCTTTCTGAATTTGACATAGAGTATATTGAGCGCAAAGCAATCAAAGGCCAAGCTATTGCAGATCAACTGGCTAATTTTCCTATTCAAGATAATATGCCCATTCAAGTCAACTTTCCAGATGAGCATCTTATGTACATGACTGAAAGATCCTGGAAACTATTCTTTGATGGTTCATGCATGCAAAATGGTTCTGGAGCTGGTGTGTTGTTTGTTTCTCCTCATGGGTATACTATTCCTAAATCTTACAAGTTACTCTTTCCATGCACAAACAACATAGCTAAGTATGAGGCTTTGACAAATGGACTAAAATGGCTATAGAGTGGAATATCACAGAACTACATATCTATGGGGATTCTCAGCTGATCATCAACCAAGTCAATGAACAATACCAAACAAAAGATGACAAGTTGGTACCTTACAAAAAAATGGTTGATTCATTGAGACAGTATTTTACTTTTGTCACCTTTCAGCAAATCCCTAGGGCTGAGAACAAAGCAACCGATGCTATGGCCACTCTTGCTTCACTTCTTCGGGCTAGGAGGAACATGAGTCCATATATGAATTCCTGGTGGAAGAGCTACGATATCCCATATTTGACTCACCCGAAAGCCATGTCATTTGTACCCTTGTCAATCATGAATCCTCCCGCTATGGTGCTATTTACTCATATCTTCGTGATGGCATCATCCCCGATACATTTAACCGATCCGAAAGAAGAAACCTTATCCGCAACGCCTCTCACCATTCCCTCATCTCTGGTGATTTGTATAGGAGGGGTCTAGATGGAACACTTCTTAGGTGCTTAGAAAAGGAGGAATCTGATCAAGCGCTAGTTGACATCCACGAGGGCATATGTGGAGGACATTCTAATGGTCTTTCCATGGCTAGAAGGTTGCTTAGAGTAGGGTACTATTGGCCTACGATGCAGATAGATGCAGTAGCATTTACTAAGTCTTGTGAAAAATGTCAGAAACATGGACACCTGATACATGCTCCAGGTAGGGAGCTAATTCCTTCTATATCTCACTGGCCATTTCAGCGATGGGCCTTTGATCTTGTTGGGCAGATTCATCCCAACTCATCAGGTGGGCATAAGTTCATTATCACTGCTACTGACTACTTCACAAAATGGGTAGAGGCTGTTCCACTTTCTATTGCCTCAGGCAAGACAGTGTCTTTATTTATTTTAAACTATATCATCTGTCGATATGGAGTGCCATCTGAGATCATCACTGACAATGGAGGTCAGTTCAAAAATAAGGACCTTAAAGAACTCTGCCAAAAATTCAAGATAAAGCAACATTGGTCCTCCATTTACTTCCCACAAGGAAATGGACAGCAAGTAGTTTTCAAACAAAACCATTCTCAAGATTTTGCAATGTATCAGCTCATAAGAATGGTAGAGACCTGCACTCCATGATAACCGCCTGTGGGCCTATAGAATCCAGTATTCAGACCTAACCTGGGCTACCTTTGCCCTCACATAATGGCGTCAAGCAAGAGCACTTTTAGAGGTTGAGATTCCACTACTCGGTCTCCCAAAGGTCTAGTTACGATGAAGACTATTTCACATGAGATTGCAAGAATTGGAACTTTGATGAGAAGCGTAAAGCATCATTTGACCATATGAGGGTCTATCAAAAGAGGATGTCCAAAGCCTTCAACAAAAAGGTTTGCCCTAGAGAATTCCAAGTAGGAGATCTTGTCCTGCGAGAGAATCCTAAGAACCAACAGAACCGAGAACAGAAGGGAAAATTCGAACCTAATTGGTTTGGACCCTACATCATCACAACAGCTTTTGGCACAGGTGCCTATCTACTATCTACTGAAGAGGGGGAGTACCGAGCCTATCAATGTTTTGCACTTGAAGAAGTTCTATCCTTGATGCCCATTCTGTCTGGGGGCATCCTTTGTATATAATTATGACCCTGAAAAAAGTTCCAAAAAGATTGATATATGATACTGAAAAAATTACAAAAAAAAA
Organism: Sequoia sempervirens; assembly: GCA_007258455.2. Taxonomy (NCBI): domain Eukaryota; kingdom Viridiplantae; phylum Streptophyta; class Pinopsida; order Cupressales; family Cupressaceae; genus Sequoia; species Sequoia sempervirens. The sequence continues at coordinate 83,693 of VDFB02266454.1, forward strand.
ATTGATATATTGTCAAAAAATCCAAAAAAATTCAAATATGATGCTGAAAAATACAAAAATATTCAAAAAAATCCAAAAATAAAAAAAATTCTTCCTGGTGAAAACCGGAAACAAAGGCCACTTGAGGCTCCTTTGCATCCCTATTTCTAAAGATGCATCCCTCGGCCACTTAGCCTTTCTCCATCAGCCTTCCCTTGGTCCTTATTGCCTTGGTTTGGAACCGGTCTTTGTCTTTGTCTAGGGGCATCACTATGTTAGCTTTGGTCTCTTGGATATGCTTGTCTTTAGGACACCTCGCAAACGGTGTTTTTCAACACTAACCCAACTGTGTTTTTCAACACAACCCTTGACATCGTGTGTTTTTCAACACTTATCAGTTTGGTCTTATCTAGTTCGGTCATGTGATCTTACCTACTTGCAAGCATTCGATCCTTATCCTTGGAACTCAGTATTAGTTTACACACTTAAAAATTTTTACTTCTAATGCTTGAGATATGCCATGATCTTTCTTTTCAGGCCGACCGACACACTTTCGCTGAGTCCTTGTTCAATAAGTCTCTCCCGTGATGCATAGCTAGAGGACTTGGGGCATGGGGCATGCTTTATTTGCTTTCTCTCGCTATGGGTGTTGTCTTGAACCTCTTCAATGTCTCTTGTTGTCTCCCTTGATTACACTTAAGAGATTTATGGCATCAGTTCTTGAATGTTTTGCACAACCATTCTCTCATGGCCATCCCGGCTTATGTCTTGATGCGAGTGGGTTTTGCTACATTAAATTGGGTAAGCTAACATTGTAGTCATCTTGACCTTCATGTCTTTGATGCTCATGTTAGACCTTTTCCACATTCCAAGCTGATATAAATCACATTCATATCTTCATAGTTGCTTTGTGACTAGGTGATGGATGTGCGATTGTCCTGATGTCCGCAATACGGCCCAATGATGAAAATAAGTTCTCTTACATTCCTTAATGAATGATGAACACACAAAGTTCAGTACAATCTCTATTGAAAGTACACCTTTGCATTTTCATCTAGCTTGCATTATTTAGACTTCATGTTAATTTACACTTTTAGGCTGTATTATGGGTTTGAGAGGGTTTTCTTCATCTTTCTTGTGGATTTTTCATCAACTATGATCACGTTCTTCATTTCCTTATCTTCTTTCATGATCTCAATCGAAATTCCCCATCTTAAATAGTTGATTGATTTTGATGCATCCTCTTTATTGAGGCATATTCTCTTCCTTATTTCCATTTCTTTCCATTTCTTCCAAACTTCTATCTTCCATTCGATTTCACCCCACTTCTTTTCTTCTAATTCAACCTTAGGGCATAATTTTCTTGCTGATCTACCTGGGTTCTGTGATTCTTATATTTTTCATCTTACATCAAGAACCTTATCTTTTGTTTGATTTGATCAAATTTTTCAATTCATTATTTCTCCTCTATCTCATTTCGATTTCGATCACGAGGGGGCAGTACCTATCAAACTTCAATCCTTGATTCAACTTTATCAATTCATCAATTGCTTCTCTTGGGGCAACCTTGCTTGAGATTCTTATCTCTCACTTTGGATGTGATCCCGAATCGACCTCATGTTCAAAGGCCTTTTGTTTATGTTTGTCTAGATGTGATCCCGAGTCGACCTCACATCTGAGTTGTTTTGTGATCCCAAATCGATCTCACATTGCAACTTCATTATTTGACTGCATGTGATCCCGAAGTCGAATTCTCACGTGATGGAATCCAAAATTTTTGCATTATTTGGGTTCTGAGGAAACTAGGCCAAATCAATATTCCTTTTATCTTCCATCTTTCTTCATCTTTTTTGCAACTTGATCTAGAAATTCCTCTATTTCACATAGTTTCAAACACTTTTGCATGATAGATGACACCTTTATTGAGGCATCAATTTGGGCATGAATTCCTTTTGATATCAATTCATTGTCACTAACTTTGTAGATTGTTTGCAAAATTTCATTTTCAATTTTCTCTCTTGAATTCATGTTTCTGTTATCAACTACATATTTTTTCTTACTAACAAAATATAATTGATTTGTACTCTACATCTTCCATACATATTCCAATGCAAAAACCATCTCTATCACATGTATTGGAAGTTTGTAGGGCTCTACTCCTAATCCATAAAATCTTAGCACAATATATTCTTCCATGAAGTACTAGTCATACAATTGCATTTGTATATCCCATTTGAATGCAATCTCTACAAGAATCAATAAATTTAGGCATTGGAATATTTGCAATTGCTTGATACAATGGAGTCAAAAAATAGTCTACAAAATGATTGTAGTTCCTTCGAGTATCATGCATCCTTATCTTAGTGGCCCAATCATATACTAGAGTCATTTTTTTTTCCTCAACATTCGTATTGAGTTGAATCTAAAGCTTCGTGACAAAAAATATTCCACTAAATTTGACTAGAAATAAATATCATAAGTAGGTTGTGAACTTAAATGTCTTAGTGAAACCTCCTTTGATCATTAAAAAATAATTCTACATGGATTTTGCAATGTGCTTAAGAAATTTATATTTGATAGGTGGAGTAACATAATAGATATTATATACCATTTCAAGGAGGCTTGCACCCACTTCCCAATTGCTATCAAATCCGAGGCAAAATACTAGCATGGAAATAGTATCTTGAACCCTTGGTTTAAAAATATCAAATTTTTAAGGAGGCTTATGATGATCTTTGAATAAGTTACTATGCACTATTCTTTTTTAGAAAAAAATATTTTGGACTCTTGATGGACTACTTCATAATTACTAGCAAGGTTTTCTAGGTCAATGTGGATGTTTCCAAAATATTCGGTTGTAAACCCCAACACATTTCCAAATTATTTTGTAGTAATGGGTAACTTTAATTTTTTTCTATCTTTATTAACAATTACTTTTTTGTTATCATCATAATTGTGCGTGCAGACCATGATAAATTTTGGGTAAGGGAAAACCTTAGGTAACATCATACATTCCATTCCAACTACCCATGATGCAGTGGCACTATTAATTGGCGTTGTTTTACTATTGGTAGTTTTGAGTTAATCCTACCATAGATTACAAGATCATAAATATCATGTTATTCATCCATGAAACCTAGGGTTCTAAGCAATCCAACATAGTCTATTTTTTATTTTCTTTTCCTTTCCCAATAGTTGGTCTGGTACTTGTGGTAGACATGCTTGTAAACTCTCAACCCTCAACCCCAAGATTGAAAAATTAAGAAATGATGGAATGTAGGATTTCTATCTTTCACTTACTTAGAATTTGATTCTTGAAAAGATGAATATAGATATAGGCATGGATTGGTTCTAGTGGATTCAAGAATATCCTAGGTGCACTGCAATAAGAAATCTCCCTAGCCCTTTCGCTTCAAAATAATATCACTTAGCAGTAGCAAGTTCACTTCTTTTTTTCTTTTTCTTGAATATTAAAGTGAATGAAACATGTTACCTCCTAATTGCACAATTAGTACATTACTCAAAAAAAATTCAACACTTGGCATGAATTTTTGCAACGTCAATTAATTGATCACTTTCAGAAAGAGATAACATCATTTGATCTCAAATAAATTCTCAATTGTTGATCTTTGCAAATCTAACAACTCTAGGGTGATTTTGTAGGTTTGAGTTTGTAAGTCTAGCGCTCCATGTATTTCATTCTGGAATTCAAATACAACCATCCATCAAACATCCATCGAACGATCGAATATTCAATACATTATTTCTAATTTTATAAGGCATAATATTATATCATATCAATATGAAATGAAAATATTAATTATAAAATATTACATAGTTAAAAAGAGCATGTGATTAATTACTTGCTTGCAGCACCAATATGTTTCAATGCCAATTAGGAATGACACGACATACAATTGGATAATACTTTAGCACCTATAAGCCACATGTAATCATATACCACACCATCATAACTTGAAGGCATTGTAGCAAACAAGAACACACCATGAATTAAAAGAGTGTGATGTAATAGGAATGTGACATTTGGCACCAACAAAGATTAAAGCAAAGACCACCATATGGGTATATAATGAAGGTGACTTAACTGATTTTAAAATCACATGTGCTAATGTTCAAAAGTGGTCACTAGGAAAAGGGGCCAATTAATCAATGAATATAAAGGTTTTCTATTACAACTTAAGAAAATGGGAACCGATTGAACAAGTTTAATATCAAAATATATTGACACTTGCCCCTATTTTGAAGATTTTATGTAGGAATTTAGGTGTGTGAAAAAATTGACCTAGAATAGAATGGTATAGTATTATACATTAATTATGTTATATTATATTTTGTATTTATATATTAAATATTAAATATAATAATTGTTATATAATAAATACTATTATATATATTTTTAAGGTAATCTATATAAAATATGTCGAAATATATCAAACTTAAAATAAATAAAAAATATTTTATGACTAATCACATGGAAAAAACAAAAAATATTGCAGTTAAACAATGAAAATAGAATGTTGTGATGTTGTCCACTTTAAACATTCAAAATTTAATCAATAAAAATCATTGCACATGAAAATTAGAATGTATTTATGAGGTTATATATATATATATTCATTATTATATTAAATGATAATATTATTATTATTACTAATCATATGGAAAAATAAAAAATATTGCACTTAAACAATGAAAATAGAATGTTGTGATGTTGTCCACTTTAAACATTCAAAATTTAATCAATAAAAATCATTGCACATGAAAATAGAATGTATTTATGATGTTATATATATATATATATTGATTGGCTATATTAAATGATAATATTATATTATTATTAATATTAGTATTATATTATTTTTAATATATTTTAATTAATATATTAATTAGTCTTGTCATTTATTTTTTTATTTAATATATTAATTATTATTATTATTATTTTGATAGATAAATAGTTGTTGAGGGGCAACACCCAATATATTGAATAAAAAATTTAAAGTGAGAATTACATCCATTATCCCATACCCATTATAGGCCTACCCACCCATCACCTATACTGCATATACCTTAATAACCACCTACCACCCATACCAGAGACAAGCTCCATAATAACTAAGTTAGAGCAAAACCCACCACCCCAAAACAAAGGCCCCACAACCAATCCAAACAAACACTATACATTTTCCCCGTGTATGGAATGGGAGTGGAGCTGCATGTTAAACGAGACCTCATCTTTCTTCCTTTTCCTTTGAACTGTGGTCCAATTTCCCTCTACATCCTTGGCAGCCACATCCACCCCTAAGTGTTCAGGGTGATTTTGTTCTCCCTCAGAAATAAAAGTCATTGTATCTTCTACCTGATCTACCACCTCTTCACCTGATTTTGGGTCCTTAGCTTTCAACTAAGAGGTTTTTTGTTCTCTCTCAGAGGCTAGGGTCACTACACTTTCTGCCTATTCTACCCCCACTTCGCCAGATTTTGGCACCTTAGCTTCAAAAATTTTATTTCTTCCCATTGGGAAGAAATCTTTCTTTCCCTTCATATTTGGTAGTGAATTACATGTTGATGCCATCTGAGTTTCATTCCTACCTCTAGGGGTATCATTGGTTACTGTACCTTCCTTGTGCGATTCTTCTTGTTCTATGGAGTAATGCTGAGGGGTAAAAGCACAAAGCTATGTCACACTTTCAACCAACTTATACACAACTAAATTTAAGTATTTCTAGCTAAAAATGAATTTTGGTCAAAGATATGATCTAGTAAGATTCATTCTAGCTAAGTTAGATACTTCCACAACTTTTTCAACTAAAATTGTTGGCTAAAAATATATGGAGCACCACTTTGAGTCCAATCTTCAACTTCTCCAAACTCAAAATGTAAAAATGAATCCCATTTTTACCATTTTCACCTTTTAGGGGTAAAATGGAGGGAATTATGGTGGGATTTATTTCCCATTTTTACCAAAAAGGAGGGGTAATTAATCAACACTATTCAAAGAAAGAGCTTGCAACTCAATTTCGAGAGATAAATAGTCTCTGACATCAAACCTTCATTGAATCGACATTGGATCATCATTGCATCATCACAACACTTATCACATCATTCAACACTTCATTTTCACATCCTTATATTCACTGATTTATCTCTTGAGGGGGCATAATATCCATCAATACCTAAAATTCAAAGCCTAGGGCATCATGAAATCTTGCATCATCTGGGGCATCAAAATCTCGCATCATCTGAGCATCGACATCAAAATCTTCTTTGAAGTAATGTGTAAACACATCACTTCAAAGAGGGGCAAAATGTATACACCTAGAAAATGGTCATCAGATTCAATTAATTAAATACAACCTATTTGATTAATGCTTCAACTACATATAAATAAGGACTTAATTTATTTATATTGTTCACTTTCCTTTTAATTCTTCTAATTCACATTCTTCTAAATAATTAAATAAAAAAATACCCTAAACGTGTTTATTTAATTAACCTTCCTTAATCCTGATTAAGAATTAGAGCACATTTCTACAACTTTTTGTGTGCCACCTCATAAAGGTCACATGAAAATAAATAAGCCTAATTATTAATTAGAATTATCCTCACACACTTCCACCAATGAGAAAAACACATGGCTTTATTCCCCACACTTCCAACAAATTTGGAGCACATGGGTCTTTGTTTCACACACCCAGGAATCCCATACATTTGGCATGCTTCCAATTGGTCAAGGGGACAACATCCTAATTCCTTTCATCTCCACCATTTATCATTTCTCCTTTGAATCTAGACCATTGATGGGTGCCACCTCACAAATGCTTGAGAAACCCTATAAATACACCCTCTTCCTTAGCATTTATCATCCACCTTTTGAGTAATGTTATAATGCTATTTTGAAATACAAATTGGAAGTGTTATAATGCATTTTTCATCCACACTTTGAGTATTGTTACCATGTAGGTTTTTTTAGGAGCTTGGAGCTTTCATGGAGTCTTATACTTAGTTTTCATATCATGTGTTACTTTGCATTCTCATCTTAGATTAATTAATTGCTTCATAGTTACATTTTATCATCCCCATTGCATCATAGTTACATTTTAGGTTAGTTTGTTTTATGTTTGCATTTGAGCATATGCATAATCATGGATAGTTCACTATAGTTTCATATCATCTCACTCATCTCCACTTGTTTATCTATCATCAACATCATCCTTCATTTATCTTTGCATCCATTATCCTTTCCATCATTTTGTTTCATTTAGAAGCATGCCACTAATCCTTCCACCACACATTTGCACATAGAAATCATCTTAGCTTGCATATTAAGCATCAAATCTCATTTTCTAGGTAGTAATTTTAACAACCTTTGTGCCCATAGAAATCTGAGGGCTAAACAGTTTAATAAATCCCTAGAAATAGAGAACAATGATATGTATTTGAAAGGTTTGATTGTATTACGAATAGAGTAGTTTTACTTGCTTCAAAATTTGAATGTAAATTGTCTCATTAAGGTTTGTGTTGACATTAGAATATACCTCTCCATATTCAACACACACACCTTTGCCTCACTTATTACTAACTTTTTTGATGATTTCATGATTGTAGGTTCAAGGTTTATGACTTGGGAACATTTTGCACTGGTTTGGAGGCAATTTTGAGTTGTTTATAGGCATTTCTAGGCTGTTTTTAGAGTTTTGGCGCCTCTTGGAAGCAGTGCAAAGACCATTTTCAGCTATTTTGAGACCATTCTGGCTTGTTCTGAGAGTTTTGGTGCCTCTTGTACATGTTTTGGAACCTCTTGCAAGTTGTCATGAGACTGTTTTCACCTGTTCTGGGACCATTATGGGCCACTTTTAGAGTTTTGGTGCCTCTTGCACCTATTTTGGAACCTCTTGCATCTTGTTCCAGGACCCTTTCACCTATTTTGAGACCATTCTGCACTAATTTTAGAGTTTTGGTGCCTCTTGTCTCTGTTATGGCAACTCTTGTCTCGATTTTGGTGCCTCTTGCAGTTTTTCACCAAAATCAGAAACTCACATTTTGTGTTGTGCATTTGTAGGTTTTCCCAAATTCGCTACCAAAGACTCAAAACATAAACTACTAACATATTGTAGGGGTTGGACGTTATTTACTTATTTCCTTTATTTAAGATAAGAACGTAGCTTAAGTAAAGGGATAATGAACATCATGTTTCCTTTTGGTTAAGTTAGGAACATAGCTTAATTAAAGGCAAATGAACACCATGTCTTTTGTATGTGATGAATGGTAGGCATATGCTCTCCCCTTAACTGGGCGATCCAAAAATCTAGACCCATTCTTGTTTATGTGTGAGTGTAAGTGGAGTATATGGCATGAGTTCTCTCTTTATTCATGTGAAATAAAGATTGATCAAACTATGGGTATACTTCCTTGCTTTTGTTTATCCTAGAGGGCTTACCTTGTGGGAAAAATTAATCACCCAAGGGAACGACCCAACCGATAACACGCTAAAGCCAAGTGACTTCCAACTGGGATATAAATGTGGATACTTGAGGAAAGTTCAAGTATCATGACGATAATTCTGATGAGATGGATCGAAAGGGACTATCGCCACATGGATTATCCCCCACAAACAGAATGCCTGCATTAAAACCCTTGTTGTATATTTTCCAAAATCCTTTATCTATTCTTTGGTGTAGCAACGGTCGTTGCCAAGGCATCCAAATTCTCATAGTTTTTAGTAGAGGTGATCGGTTCACCATGGGAGTTTCATGGGGACTGGAAGCTTGGTTGGCTTGAGAAGAGAGTGCACTGTAAGGGGGAGCCCGTGCAACCAAGTTTCTGAATTCACCCGCTAAAGATAGTGTGGTTGGGGTAAAACCCGCATGGAATCTAAAAGAATACAGTCTTACACAGCCTTAGGAGAGTATATTTTTCTTGGCGTGTCTTCAAAATGAAACTCAAACAAAACACCACCAAAAATGTTACATTTTGAAAGAGAAAACCTTGATTCAAAACTACATTCATTGAGGTAGAAAAGTTGATAACTTAGCTCCATCCATCTTCAGAAAATCAGTACTTCCAGCAATGTTCAACCATTCCTTAGGCAAAACAGAGTCAAAATATGTGGTTTACACGATGATTTCACGAAAGGTCAAGATTAGAAAACCAAAGATCAAACCTCTTAGTCCAAAAAAACATCAAAGATGTTTGTCTATGCTTTACGACTTTAGAGAAAGGTTAACCTTCAATTTTTACAAGAGAGCTTTCAAAAACAATCTAGAGTTAAACATGATGTACTATTTTCAAAATCCAATACTTTTCTAACTTTTTGAGTACCTTAATTATGTCTCTTGAGTCAAAAATTCAAGTCCAAGATCGTTCCTTAGATACCTTAGAAGTCTAAACATTGTCACGGACCTATACAAGTGGAACTTTTCAAACCAAACCTATATCTAAACATTTCAAGGTACCTAAATCATCAATATCCATCACATCTTTGCTTGTACAACTTATTTTCATCTTCGGGATTTTTCATCCTTTAATCATGAAACTATGTCACGCAATCAAATCAAACCTAGTCTAATCAATAACATTTGTCATTCTATTTGACTTAGTTGTAATCCTTGGCACTATTTCAAAGTTAGATCAAAACTTTGTCTAAATCATAACACTTGTATTCCCGTCCACATGAGATCACAAAAGAGAAGACTCAAGGACAAGGAACTTGGAACACCCAACTTTGAAATGGTAAACATAGGAAGTACAAGTAGTGAAGCATTCGATATCGAAACTCCCAACATTGAACCTCAAAATAGTGAGATCCCTAGCAACATGGCTAATGCAAAAGAAATCCCTATTCTTGGACTCAACAACACTCAAGGGGAAGAAACAAATGATGAGGATATCCAACAAGAGGAACAAGACCCCAACTTCCATAAGTTTTTGGAAAATATTTTTGAAAGAGACGGGGAAAAATACCTATTAATGTTAGCCAATCAAGGAGTCAAACTTCCCCCTGATTGAGGACATTTGTCCTTATCCCTTTAATCCATCCATTAACATGATTCCTTTCCCTAAACGTAGTGAATTTCCAAAGTATGATAAATACAATGGTACAACTGATTCATTAGATCATGTAAGGGAATTCTGAACTATGAGTCTAGAATTTGTGCATGAGGAAACTTATTTGATGAGACTTTTTCCACAAAGTCTAGGAGGGACATGCCTTGAATGGTTTTCAAAGATTACACACCCCATCAACACATTTGAAGAGTTGGTCAATAGATTTATCACTCAATACTCTTACAATATCCAACATGATATCACCATGAAAGACCTTTGCAACTTGAAGCATTAAAAGGGTGATTCCTTCCTCATTTTCTTGCAAAACTGGAGGAGATTGTTTGCAAGGTATTCTCGTCTCGTTCTTGAAAAATAAAAGATAGATATTTTCATTGATAACCTAAATGATGAGATGAGTTATAGGTTGGAATTACAATGGCCCCCTACCTTCAAAAAATTGATTGAAAACATAATTAAAATCGAAGAAGCCTTAGTCAAAAGAGGGGTCATTAAGGTATACAATGAAAATAACTCATCCACTTCCTCTAACAACTACAACAATGGGGAAAAACCTAAATTTTGGAAATGAAACAAGAAAATGGGTAACAATGAGGTCATAGCTGAAAATCAAAATACCAAACCCATATTCAACCTAACAGTAGCTGTCGCCAAGACTAATCAAACAAACAATCCTCCCAACCCTCCAAATGTTAGCCAAAACAACAATTAGACTAATCTGGGGACTAAAGCAACACCATTTCCAAAACCTTCCAATCGACAAAAATTCACACCATTGGGACAATCCTTAGATTCTACCTTAAAGGAACTTCCTGAGGCTAAACCTATCATAGTGCTAGAAGCACGAAACTGGGATCCACAAGTCAAGCCCTTTTGGTGGAACAATTCCCATTACTGTGATTATCATCAAAACAAGGGTCATATGATGAAAGATTTTTGGAAATTAAAACATGCAATCCAAGATCTCATTGATAACGAAAAGGTACACATTGAAGGACCCCAAACAAATAGTGATTAGGGAGTGTTCAAGAACCCTTTACCCAATTATGAAAAGGGAGAGTCCTCTACATCAAATACCAAAGGAAAGAATATAAACTATGTTTATGATTCTACCATTCATTGTATTGAGATGGTTGAGAATTCCATCCAAGACATTGAAATTGAAAGCCAAGGGAAGGATGCCACTACCAAAATCCAGCACAATGATGACACCATCTCACAACAAATCAATGACCTTGAACCTAGAAATCTAAGCACTAATGTTGACATGAATGACAATCGAATTAACGTCATCAAAATCGCAAATGATCAAGATAATACACCTATAAATGCAATTACAAGAGGACAAGCCAAGGTAACATTGAAAGGATCTACCCCTTCCACGTCCAAAATGAATGTGTAGACATCTAAATTTGATTGATCCCATACGATCAAATTCATCTCTTTATTCGTTCATTCTATCAATATTAATTTATTTAATTAATATTGCACTTCTTGTCCAAAGTCATTAACAATTAAATGCTTTACCTTACCACTTTTTCCTCTCTAAATTAAATAAATACATCAATTTATTTACTTTAGTCATTTTAATCTTTTTGAATTAAAATCAATTTAAAATTCTTCTTTTCTGTCTCCTTGTCACATCCTCCATAACCAGTCTCTAATCTGGATTAATTTAATTAATTCATGATTAGGATGTGCATCCTCTTAATCAAGGATTAATATCACATCCTCCTACATTTTCCACTTGCTTCTAATCTTCCATTAATTATCCTAATTATGTGTTTGCACAACCTTAATCAAAGTCATTAGCCACATTTAGCATCCCTTTTTAGTCAACCTTTCCATTTGCCTTTCTTGGCATTGACCCTTTTTCCCATGTGAATTTTTAATTCACATTTATTCATCCTAGGTCTCTCTCCTCCCCATGTGAATTTTTAATTCACATTTTATTCTTCCAAGACTTCTAAAACATGGGACTTGTCACCTCATCCACATGTGACCAACTCCCACCTTTTTGGAGACCCTCTCTTATCCACTAGATTCTCCCAAGCATGTGAATTTTTAATTCACATTTATGCCTCCAAGGAATCTTCTCATCTCCCAATATACTTTCAAGGTACATGTCATTCCTCCACATCATGTACTCTCCTTCCACATCACCTACACATTATCTCACGCTTAGCCACTTCACATTCCACATGTCAAAATGTGAGGGCTTGTGAGTCCTCAACTCACCTTAGCCCTTCATCTTGGCCTTGTTGGATAAATCTCAACTATTGAATTCTCTAGAGAATTCAAATTCCTCTATAAATACCCCCTCCTCTAAGAAAAAAGAGAGAACATTTGATCATTTGAACAACCTTATGCTATCATTTTGTGCACTCATATTCTCTCATTTAGCCATTCATTTTAGCCATTTGTATTTGTATCCCACCACATAGTTAATATTGCATTTAGCCACATCAAGAGCCATCCAAGGAGCACACAAAGCAATCAAAATCAAGGGCCAACCAAGGAGTTTCAGCAGCAAAGAAGGTATAAGCAAATTACAATCTTCATTTTATCTTGTTTCTTTGCTTTATCATTCCTTAGGCTAATCTTGAGGTGTCCCTTTGTGTTTTTCCTCATTGCATTTTTGTTATTTTGCATAGTTAGAACTGGACTAACATTTAGGATCAAATTTCTGGCACACCCAATGGGACCCACAAGCGGGTTCCTTTATTTAACGTTTGTTGTTGTTG
>VDFB02266455.1:0-13767 GCA_007258455.2 Sequoia sempervirens
TTTAGTGTTTTTCTCCACATTTATTCATGGTTGAATATCTACTTTTTTGGTCTGGATATATTTATTAGAGGTGTTATATCCAAAGTTTTAGGTTCTAGATCATTCGTCTAAAGATGTTGTGTTCACCAGTGTGTGACCTATGATGCAGCGTTTTCTCAGAGAAATGGTTTTGCTCCACATTTCTCCACATTGTGGTTTTTGGTTTTGCGGATTTGAGAGTGTGATTATATTGCTCATATCTATCTTTAATCTGATTTTTTTGAGTTTTGGTTCTCTACAAGGTTGGATTCATTTGTTACAATGTGTAGAAGGTTGACTGGGTGTACATAATGGGTATGTTCTTCAAGTGTATGATGTTACAAATGATTTGTTTGATTTTAGGCTATTAATGGAATATTTCAGATTGTTTTCAAGTGTTGTGTGGGTCCACAAGTCATCTTTGAATTTAAGGAAGCATGTAATTAAATGTGTAATGGTGATAACATAGGTTTGATCGACCTTGGGTGTCTATACTAGTTAAAAATATGCTTTAGTGTTAGTGGAAGCATGGCATGGTGTGTATATGTGGATTTAGGTCCAAGTTAAGGTGTGATATGGTTTACATTCATTCCTCTCCGCCAGAGGAATGTTTTGGTTTTGACCTAATTTGAATTTGCACGTTTGAGGTGCATAGCCGACCTTGAAAAATGTTTCTAAGGTTGCAAATAGTATAAAGGAAAGATGAGTTTTGGTGAAGAGTGTAGATGTGAGGTTTTCTTGATATTAAAATTTAATTAGATGCAGAGATCTAAAGTGTGAGCTTAACACACATGAATCCAATCCAGTGTGCAGAAGGGACTACATTTGCAGAGTACCTGAAGTTATTGATAAAAGTGAACTGGAGGTTACTAATGGTACAAAATTGTAGTGGTGGATATTTTATGTTGCTCTGAGATGGATTTCTCATTGTAACAATCTTCTATCTTCTTCTTGCTAATCTAGCAACGATCCATTGCTAGTTATCCCTTCTTTTTTTTGGGAAGTGATCCCTTCGATAGTGAGCCTATTGTATTCAGTGTTGGAATTACTTTATATTGTGAGCTAATCCTCACTATGGTTTTTCCCTTCTTGGGTTTTCCACATAAATCTGGTGTTGTATGGATGTGTTTGCATTATTGTTTCTCATGTTTATATTTTTCTAATGCATGATAAGGGTTTAAGAATTAATACAAATCTGAATGTTAATGAGGGTTTTGATGTTTTAATGTACAATTGATTCACCCCCCTCTCAGTTGCCTTGTGCATTCAAAAATTGGTATTAGAGAAAGGTTCCTTAGAATAAAGCTTAACAACTTGAGGTAGATCTTGGATGGCACAAAAGAAGGAGGCTCCTCTATTTGATGGATCAAATTATGCATTCTAGAAAACTAGAATGGAAGGTTTCCTTATTCTCTAGGGTTTGGATTTTGGAAGTCTGTTGAAACTAGATATACAATACCTGCAAATGCTCTGAGTACTGATGATTAGATCAAGGAATATGAGAAAAATGGAAAATCAAGGTATGCTCTCTTGAGTGGTCTTTTTAATTTAGAACTTGTGAAATTATGAGTCCTAAAACTACTAGTGAGATCTAGAAAAATATGGAAAGTATCTATGAAGGAGATGATAAGGTTAAGCAAGAAAAGATGTAGAATTTGAAGACCAAATTTGAAACCCTAAGGATGATAGAAGATGAATATATTATAGGCTACATGCATAGAGTGGATGAATTTGTCAATTCCATCAGAGGCCTTGGTGGAAAACTTGAAGAAGATGAGATGGTAAAGAAGGTATTAAGAACTCTTCCTAAATCTTATAGTCATAATGTTTTTGCTATTGAAGAAGCTCAAAATTTAGATCATTATTCTAGAGATCAGTTGTTTGGTTCTTTAACTAATTTTGAATTGAGAGATTTTGGTCCAAGTGATTCAAGAAAAGAGACTACTTTTAAATCTGGCAAAGTAGAGAAGAATAAGGAATTTGATCTAGATGAGTTTGATGAGCTAGAAGCAAACTTTGTGAGGATATTGAGAAAGGGAACTATAAAATAAAGGGGTAAGTTACCTTTTAAATGTTCCAATCGTGGAAATATAGGTCATTATGCTTCAATATGTCCAATAAAAGCTTCACATTATAGATTTAAGGAGAATAAAGGTAAATCAATTAAGAAAAGCTATTATGTTAAAGAAGATGCCAGTATATTGGATGATGAATCTATTACTTGGATGATGAAAATGATGAATGCTTGTTCATGGATCTAAATGTTGGAACTAATTATACTAACTCTAAGAGATGTATGAAGGAATTTTCTCTAGAATCAGGTCATAATGGTTCACTATGGTGACTGCTTTTCAGGATGGTGGTTGTGAGATTAGGAAAGGATCTAAAACTTTGGATGTTGTAGGAAGAAGGACAGATGGAAATGTTTATCAACTTAAGGGTGCTAATGGTATGTGATTTATGACTCAAATCAATGAAATTTGGCTATGGAATAGAAGAATGTGTCACATCAATTTTGATAACCTAGTTAGGACCAGCTCTTCTCAAGTTGTGAGAGATTTTCCAAAGATTATAAACCTTATAAATGTAGTTTGAAAGGAATATCAAGTTGGGAAGCAAACAAGAAAAAGGTTCAATGTCAAAGAATATTCCACCACAGGACCTTTGTATTTGGTGCATATAGAAATTTGTAGACCTACAAGAACAAGAAGTTTTTAAGGGGACAGGTATTTCATGTTGTTGATTGATGATTACTCTAGAATGACTTGGGTAACCTTTCTCAAAGAAAAATTAGAAGCTTTAGATAAGTTTAAGGAATTTAAAGATATGGTTGAAAATGAATTGGATGTGAAAATAAAATGCTTAAGATTTGATAGAGATGGAGAGTTTACCTCCAATGAGTTTAATATTTTTTGTGAAGATAATGGAATAAAGAGACATTTGTCACTTCTTAGGACTCCTCAACAGGAGTGGTGGAAAGAAATAATAGGACTGTTCAAGAAGTAGCAAGGACAATGATGAAAAAATAAAATATATCAGATGTCTACTAGAAATAAGCAATTCATATTGTAGTCTATATAGTTAAAATAGTGCAAGCAAGGACAAATAACTCAAAGACTCCCTATGAGTTTTGGTATGGAAGAACTCCTATTGTCAAGTATTTATGAGTGTTTGGAAGAAAGTGCTACATGAGAAGAGATGAAGAAAACTTAGGAAAGTTTGATGCAAGGTCTAATGAAGGAATATTCTTTGGATACTCTACCAAGAGCAAGGCTTACCGGTGCTACAACAAGAGGCTAAAAAGGATTGTTGAAAGTGCAAGTGTCAAAGTAGATGGAGACTTACATAAAAGCTCAGTGTTGATAAAAGGATTTGAATTAGATGAGTCCTCTTGCAGAGAAAAAGAGAAAGATGATGGTAAAGAAAAAGAAGTGCAAGTCAAAGAGGAAGAAGCTCTAAAAAGGATCCCTAAGACTCCTAAGTATGTGCAAAAGAATCATTTTGAAGATCATATCATTGGTGACAAAAGAAGAGGTGTATTGACAAGAAGAAAGGATGCTATGACTAAAGAACAAGTGAATTTATGTTTACTTTCCAAAGTTGAACCTAAAATAGTGATTGAATCATGCAAAGATGAATTTTGGATCAAGGATATTGAAGAAGAACTGAAGTAGATGAAGAACCATACTTGGGAACTTGTCCCAAGACCAATGAACAAGAATGTGATTGGAACTAAATGGGTGTTCCAAAATAGGCTGAATGAGAATGGAGAAGTTGTTAGGAACAAGGAAAGGCTTGTGTGTAAAGGCTACTCACAAGTAGAAGGGATAGACTTTGAAGAGACATTTGCTCCACTGGAAAGGATGGAGGCTATTAGGATGTTTTTGGATTTTGCAACACATAAGGATTTCAAAGTTTATCAGATGGATGTGAAGTCTACATTTTTGAATGATGAGTTGGAAGAAGAAGTATATATTGAACAACCAAAAGACTTTCAATTATTAGATAATCCTAATATGGTCTACATATTTTAGAAGTCACTATATAGGCTTAAGTAATCTCCCATATAGCTTGGTATGCAAGATTGGATAGGTATGTGTTGCAATAGGGATTCAATAAAGGTACCATAGATACAAATCTTTATTTTAAGGTTGAGAAAGATCAAATCTTGATTGTGGTTGTGTATATTGATGACATAATTTTTGGAGGAAATGAAAGTATGTGCAAGAGATTTGTAGAAGAGATGCAAAATGAGTTTGAAATGCCAATTTTTGGGGCGATGAATTTCTTCCACGGACTTAAAATCAATCAGACAAAAAAAGGTATATTCATTTCACAATCAAAGTATGTTAAGGAAATGCTGAAAAAGTTTGGAATGGAAGACTCTAAACTGGTATGCACTCCTATGGTTACTAGTTGCAAGCTGAGTAAGAATGAAGAATCTCCTAAGGTTGATCAAAGCAAGTACAAATCAATGATTGGAGGATTGTTGTATCTAACTGCTACCAAACTGGATATCATGTATGCAATTTTTCTTATGGCTAGATTTCAAGAAGATCTTAGAGAGTCACATGTGGCAATAGTAAAAATAATATTTAAATACTTGAAAATAATTTTGGAATATGGTTTATGGTATCCAAAGGAAAGTAATTTCTCTCTAAGTGCTTATACAAATGCAGATTGGGTAGGTTGTGTGGATGATAAAAGTACAACTGGTGGTGCTTTCTTTCTTGAAAGCATGTTAGTGTTTTGGCTAAGTAAGAAGTAGGATTCAGTGTCATTCTCTATTGCAGAGGAAGAATACATTGTTGTAGCATCATGTTGCACATAGGTATTATGGATGAAGCAAACCTTTAAGGCTATCAGAGTGTCATATGATGGACCAATTCCAATCTTATGTGACAATACAAGTGCTATCAATATTTCAAAGAATCCAATAATGCATTCAAGGAAAAATCATATCTCAATCCGGTATCACTTTCTAAGAGAAAAGATTGCAGTGAATGAGATGAAGTTGGAGTATGTGCCTACTAAGGATAAAGTTGCAAATATATTCACAAAGGATCTTCCTAAGGATACTTTTGAGTATCTCTGAGAGAAGCTAGGGGTTATTGCCCCTCCTTTCAACTAGATTCATAAGGTTATGCATCAATCTAGTGGATTTTAAGATTCATTCCTTGTTTTGGACTTATGTTGGTGGCTACATCTTAGGGGGAGTAGGTAGTGGCATTGTTGGTTGTTGTAGTCAGGGGGAGTAAGTTTTGTTATTGTGTTATATGCCGGTGTTTTTAAAGGAAGTGAAAGTTGAGGTTGTAGAGTAGTTGTTGTCCCTTATATGTGTTGCCCTTGGAGGAGAGAAAGTATATATGATTGATGTCAAAGGGGAAGCAAAGTAAAGAAGACATTTGTTACCCTTTTTCATTGATGTCAAAGGGGGAGAAAAAGTTAACTGAAAAACCATATGAAGAAATGGGGAGAGAAGTCTTGTAAAAGAGAAAGTGTTGGAAAGAGTTGATGCTTGTGTAAGGGGGAGCAGTGTGCACTAATGTGTAGTGCATGTGTTGGTGATCAAAGTTGTTGTTATTGATGGTTTTTAATATCATGTGTTGCTATCAATGAAAAAGGGGGATATTTTTGGAAGCTTTTATTTTCATTGATGTCAACAAATCTTTGTTGTTGCATTGACATCAACCTATGGACATGCTTTGATTGGTTGCATTATATTGGCATTAGTAGTCTCATTGATGTCGACCTCTAGTGTTGCTTAGATGAGAATATGCATGTGGATATTCAACCTCTTGTGTGGTTGAGATGCTAATAAAGTGTTATAGATGTTGAGATGGTGTTTGCGGTGCTTGGTTTCCAAGTGCTTTTGAGAAAATTTGAATAAGAGGAAATAGTGTGGTAAAGAGTGTTTAATGTGGTAGAGTAGTGTTAAGTGTTTTGCTCCAAATTTATTCATGGTTGAATATTTACTTTTGTGTTTTAGATATGTTTATTAGAGGTGTTCAGAGGTGTTATATATAGAGTTTTAAGTTTTGGATTGTTCGACAAAAAAAGTTGTGTTCACCAATGTGTGAACTATGATGCAGTGTTGTCTGAGAGAAATAGTTTTGCTCCAAACTTTTTTATATTGTGGTTTCTCATTTTGTGGATATGAGAGTGTTCTTATTTTTCTCATATCTATCTTCAGTCTAAGTTGTTTGAGTTTTGGTGCTTAGAAAGGTTGGATTCATTTGTTATAGTGTGTAGAAGGTTAACTGGGTGTACATAATGGGTATGTTCTTTAGGTGTATGATGTTGCAAAGCATTTTTTAGATTTCAAGGTATTGATGGAATATTCTAGATTGTGTTCAAGTGTTGTGTGTGGTTCGTGAGTCATCTTTGGATTTAAGCATGCACTTAAATGTTTAATGGTGATAACACAAGTTCAACCAACCTTGGGTGTTTACACTAATTGCAAATATGCTTCAGTGTTTGTGGAAGCGTAGCATGGCGCATATGTATAGATTTATGTCCAAATTAAGTTGTGATGTTGTTTTCCTTCATTCCTCTCCACCGTGGAAATTTTTTGGTGTCAACCTAATTTGAATTTGCACGTCTGAGGTGCATAACCAACCTTGAAAGATGTTTCTAAGGTTGCAAATGGTATAAATGAAAGATGAATTATTGGTGAAGAGTTTGTAAATGCGAGGATGTGTTGACATGTAAATTTCATTAGATGCAAAGATTTGAAGTGAGAGATTAATGCCTATGACTCCAATGCAGTGAGAAAAAGGGTCTACAGTTGTAGAGTACTTGAAGTTTTTGATACTAGTGAGCTAGAGGTTATTGATGGTGCAAAATTATAGTGGTGGATATTCTCTGTTGCTCTGATATGGATTTCTCATTGTAACAATATCTATCTTCTTGTTTATAATCTGGCAGTGAGCCACTAGAAGTGATCCCTTCTTTCTTTTGGGCAGTGATCCCTCGACTATTGAGCCTATTGTATTTGATGTTGCAATTACTTTATATTGTGAGATAATCCTCACCATGGTTTTTCCCTTCTTGGGTTTTCCATGTAAATCTGGTGTTCTCATGTGTATGGATGTGTTTGCACTATTGTTTCTCATGTTTATATTCTACTAATGCATGATAATGGTTTAATGGTTGTTAAGGGTTTAAGGATTAATGCAAGCCAGAATGTGAGATTTGATTTTTTAATGTACAGTGGATTCCAACCCTTGGTGGCGTTCCAAATGGCACAACACTTGATTAAACATAATATTACTATCTGTTTCTCCTAAAGAAGGACAACACATGGATATCTTAGCTCCCAAGGTCTTTGTAGTTGGTTCTCAAGCTGTCTTTGATGTCCTCGATGGTCAATGTAATAGTAATGTTCAAGGGCGTGCTGGTGTTGAGCTTACAGTTGTTCTAAGATCAAGCATGAATTTACACCTATTCACAACTATGGGTTTTAAATAAATAGAAAAAAGATGGATCAGGACTTTGGAACAAAAGAATGATACTTCATCCGAATTAACCAGACCTATCACCTTCCAAGGAATTCCTAACTAAAACTATAGAACAAACTTAACTTGTGACTAACACATAGTTTCATTTATTCACAGTGTTGATTTCAATAGCAGATTGCAAGTCACCATTTAAACAAAACATAAAAACCAAACTTCATTCCTTGAAAGCTTCTTAAATCAGATGATTAATTCAAGACAAACACCATTCTGGAACACAACATGAAGTAGATTAAGATCTGGTTGCTTCTACTATCAATGAGATAGATAAGCAACATTTACAAATCTGGCACAATCACCAGTGTACAGAAAATCTGTGGCTCCAAATTGTTTCCATTTACACTAGGAAAACTGAATGATACATTGGTCTTCTACTTAATCTAACTCCTAACTACCAGTTCTACTCTACCCCTAGAAGTCCTAACTGTAGAAGTTCTCTATCTACCCTTTCTTTTCTTCTTAATCCTTCTCCCCTTTACAAAGAGGCAAGAATGCCATATATACAGACTGTACCAAAAGAATGTGTTGTCCCCTTGTATTAGGGTTTACAAAAATATCGCCTACAGGAGAGTTAGCTCTCAGATCCTTCTGAAGAGAGTCAAAGTTGCATTCAATGTGAAACCCCGTTGTCCATGCTGATGAAATATTTTTGTCCTCAGAAGAAGCCTTCAGATCCTTTGTAGTTGTAGCATTGACTCATCTATTTGCGTGTCCATACTCAAACTCTTTCTGAAATTAGTTTTGAATGATCCAAAATATTGCCATTAATACTAATGCATTTTACGCGGTGGTCACTCTGACTGTCCACAGTGACTCATAGTTTCTTAATTCTTCTGGCCTCCTTCATGTTCTAGACTCTTTGCACGTTGACCGTCTCCTGGAAGCACCATTGGGCCTCCTTAGACCTTTGCATTATCACCTGAGCTGATCCATCGCCTTTTGATCTCAGAATTAGTCCATCTAGTTTGCATTTTGTCGACCCTCTTAAAGGTGGCAGTCAATTGACCAAACTGTCGTAGGTCAGCCCTCTTAGCTCCTCCTGATTGGTTAGACATTCACCATGCTAGATTCCCAGGTAGTCAAAAGTGATCCCCATTGAATCACATGTCGGTGAGACACTTATCGTGTCTCCCCGATGCTGATATATCCTCTAGCAACTTCTCGGTAGCATAAGACTGACGATGAGACCTTTCGGTGAGCCTCTGAAGTCATACCAAGCTACGAAGTCATGTCGGGAGGATATTTACCCCAAGTTCACGCCTTGTCGCCGAGACTCCTACGTTTCATTGAGACCTTATGGTGAGGCCCCCTTTGTCTCAGCGAAACCATAGCACTTGAGGAGACATCTCCCCAAGTCCATCCTTACTTCTTCAAGCCCGAGTTCCTCCTTTCCTTTCAGCATGACTTTCTTTCTTTGCCAAGACCTTTTGGCGAAGGCATGATCCTTTGCAGAGCTCCATTCATTCCGGTGGGGTCCCTTTGCATCGGACATTCCGTAATTACAGGGGGACCTCGTAGAGATTAACCCTTCCTACTTGATCTCCCCTTTATAGCCTTCTCCTGTTGCTGAGACATCATCGGGTCGGCAAGACATCTTACCAAACCCGTTCCATTCGTTTAGAGTCTCCCCGAGTTCCTATTGTTCTTCTCAAGCTCCTTTTGCTTTGGTGTGACCTTAGCTCTTCGACAAGACACTATACTGAAAGGGGAATCCTTCGGTGAAACCCCCAACTATTGGGGAGACATCTCCCCGATTCAAATCTGTCTCGCCAATCTCAAATCTCATGTAGGAAGGCGCTCAAACTTCAGCGGACCTCTGGCACGCATCTTTCTTCTCTCCCACAGGGGGATACCCTATCGGTGTGACACTTCTTAGTTGCCGAGATCTCGGTGAGAGTCTTAAATATTCCACAAAACCCTTGGGAACCTTTGTCGGCAAAACTACGATGAGGGCTCCTCTGGTCGGCAAGACACAAAAAGAGTCATGGCGAGCGGGATGTTTGGGTGACCTATGAACCCCAAATGAATAGAACACAATGCTAGTTGGTGAGACAACTACAAAGTCTTGCCGACTTTCTCCTTAGAAAAATTTATAACCAACTTGATTGGGAGATGCCCTCCAACTGAGCTCCCTGAGGAAAACCATTACGTGCACGATCCAATCCTGCCAAGCAAATGACTCCATTAGTCCCTAGAGCACATAAAATATATTATAATAAACAATTTTGTTGCTTGTGATTATTTCATTCAATTTCCAACAAGAAGAAAACTAATTTAAGCCAAGATAGAACCAAAATTTGACAAAACCAGAAGGAAAACAAAACAAAAAACAGAAGAACCCCCAAGAGCAAAGAAAATAACCAAAGAAGACAAAATGAAACAAAAATGGGGACCCATTTTGTTCCAAATAAAATGGGGTGGTTATGCAGGGCATAACAAATGGCGACTCAGCTGGGAAAATGGTTTAACCATTTTCAAGAAGTTGAAGGATTCAACTACCCAGAACTCCTTGTTCATGAACCTTACAACTCCAATTGGGTTAGTTATAACATCCAAGGTAGAGCTAGAATCTCAAATGTAAGTCGACATTGGCTACCCTTGAATCTATGTGTATGCTTGATAGTGCATCGTCCTTTCATAAAGTTTTCTTCATCTTTGAGACAACAATGTGCAAGATTTGAGCTACATGAGTTGATTTCCTCTAGCTGTTGTGCAATGATATCCTAGGCATTGCTCTGGTGCCAATTAGGCATCCATAACCCCAATGGATATACCTATAGTTTTCTCACAACATTGCTCTATTGCCAGTCAGGCGTCCATAGCCCCGATTGAGATACTGGAATCACCCATTCATATTGAATCTTCTTTCTCTTTCAGATAATTATTTTCTCTTTTTTTTATATAGAGTTTCAGATATTTAATTTAATTCCTTTTCAATATGTCTGATGTTTAACATCTGATCTAGGTTGAAAACTACCATGGACTTCATAACAGCACTTGGAAATCGGATTTTTCACTCAAATCTTACAACACTGTTGTTCTAGGACAAATGTAACATTACAAGAGGAGATGATCTTATTGATTTGTGAAAGATTCAGAGGAGCTAATGAAGGTTACTCACTTTGCACCTTTTTTTCAAAACTTTCCACAACTTTTATTGACAACGGGCATGAAACAATGAATTCAGGACAAAATCACCCAATCAGTAGATCTGAAAATATCTAAACCACTTCTCTCCTAATGACCAACATATTCCTTAGATAACAACCACATTCTAAGATGGGAAAGAACAGATAAACCCAAAAGAACAAAACAAAACAAAATAGAAACCAAAAGAGCAAAGGAAACAGAAAGACAGAAAGAAAAGGACAAACAAACAAACAACAAAATATTTACAAACAAAAAAACAAACTATTTACAAACAAAAACAAAAGGAATAGGAAAGCGAAAACAAAAAAACAAAGGAAAACTAACTAAACCAAAAACTAACACTAACCAATCCTACTCCTAAACTAACTCCAAAGTTGAGCTTTATAAACACAAAACTATAAAAATTTATACATTGACTTGACTGATTTTTCATCATGTGTAAAAATCTTAACTTACTAGGGATAGTTCTAAACCTAGCAAATTTATCTTTATACTCAGAAATATGAAGTTTATGGGAAATAAGTTCATTCCGAGGGCATAAAGCTTGCAATATTATCAACTATGGGTTTTCAACTTTGTCATGATTTACCCACAAACAGGTTTTACTATCCCCAATGCCATAATCAAATTGAAAAATTATTAAAACAGAGAGGATAATGAAAGGACACTACCTGACCCTAAAGATTTCTAGTTACCAATGCAGACTTGTGTTGTATGATCTCCTCTTCACAAGGTCTCAGCTCATGGAACACCACTGAATCGAGGTTTTTCTTGCAATTAGGATATTCACTCACCAACATCTTTGTATTCATCTCGAGCACGGAGTCAAAAAATTTCTGAATTTCTTGAGACGAAGTCTCAGTTTCAACATTCTCTTGCAACATGTCATTCCCTAGGGTTTGAGAATCTGGCTCCATCTTATCATTTTTGATGTCAGGGGTATTGGAAAATGGTGAACAAGGATTTCCTTCAAACTCATTTGAACTCATAGAGTCAAAGTCAGGAAAGCACTTTCTCAATTCAAATTCTTGCACCTTATCAACAAGGACATGCCACTTAGCATCAAATTCATCAGTATTAAGAACAAATTAATTAGTGGATACTAAGCAAGGAATTTCTTCCAACAACACACTTGAGCAATCAGAATCAAAATCAAGAAAATACTCCCTTGTCTCATTCTCTTCGTTATGTTGAAGAGATTCAACTTCTAAGATAACCTCTTGGTTGCTTTCTTGGCATTCCTCTGCTTCATCCAAATGTACTTCGTCACAAATTTCTTCAGGGAACAATTGACTAATCTGCACATCTACTTGAATTTCTTCCCTTAAAATTTCATGCTGGCATTTAAGTCCTTGACTTTGATCACAAGATTCATTGGCAATTTCATCTTGAAGTGTGTCATCTGTTTTAATCCATCCACTTCTTAAATGACCAGAGTCATCTTCTTGTGTTAACCCATCAAGGTGCGTTTCTTCCTCATTCACCATCATGAAAGAATCTATCAATGCATCGATGAATCCATTCTCCACTTCTATCAAGTGCTCACTAGGTAGAGGAGTTTCATCAGTTGTTGAATCCATTTCAATGTAGAGATCGAGACCATCAAAAGATAGGGAAGAATTAAACCTCTTCACACCGTTACTCTCATCATTCTGGATGGAATGATTACCATTTTCATGTGTGCTAGTTGTTTCATCCTCTTCATTGGGGGGATAGGTACTCCAAGGATCTTCCATAAGTATTCCTTCAATCATGATCATTTGCTTGAAATACAACTCTATCCTTCCTTGGAAGACATGGCAGTCCATCTGAGAGTGTTGATTAGTTTGATGTATACTACATCCACTTGGCCCAACAAGTTCTGACAGTTTCAGATCTCCCAGCTCTTCTAATTTCTCCCTTATTCAATTTTGCATACGAGGGATATCAATCCAACCTGTACCCTGTTCCTTTATCCATTTCTCATCACCCTGATTCTCATATTGATTAGAAGAGTTACTCAAATCATTGGAAGGCATTGTTGATTTCTCATGACAACAATCCCATATTAATACCTCATCTCCTTCAAAGCCATCATTAGTACTAGCATTTTCAACAAAGCTAGATTCCATCTTAAGATTTGCATTATGCTCTAAATTTACATCCATTTCATGCTTTTCACCAAACAAGTCATCAAAATTATATTCTGGCGAATCAAATGTTTCATCTAGAACTTCATTGTAATGTAATGGACTATGCTTTGAAATATGACCAAAAAGAGATGATATGGTTACAACTTCATTGGTAAGTTAAGTACCTAGCTCTTTGATAGGATTTTGCAGGGATGAGTTCTCCCAGTGGTCTTGTGTGTGATTGACCTAATGTGGGGTGTTGGAAAATGTGGTGCTTAGAACCTTAGGAAGGTTGTAGTTGCTTGGTGAGACTGATTGCACCTGGGCAGGGATGGTGGGTGGAGTGACATAAGGCTACAGATGATGGCAGTTTGCAAGCACAAGAGGATTATAATCCTAAGTTTGGTTATTTGAATTCCTAGTGTCACCTCCAAATTGTGCCAATAAGAGAGCTTTTTTCAATGCGTCCTACAAGGATGTAGCTTCACCACAACATTTGACTTTGGTTGCAAATGAAGGGTTTAAACCCCAATAATAATGTTCTATCAATATATTATCATCCACAACCAAACCTAAAGCTTGAACCCTTTTATACATGAGCAAAAATATATGATTAAATTGATAAATTGATTCTGATGGTATCCTTTTTGTGGTTGTAAATTCAAACGATGGGTCTTGTGTTCAAGGATCAAACTGATCTAAGAATAAAATTTCTAACTCTGCCCATGAATAAATAGATTCTGATGGCAGATTAACATACTAGTGCCTTGCTGAACCTTGAAGTGTTTTGATGAACAATTGACAGATGACATCCTCATGCTGAACCTGGAGAAAAATGAATATGCGCCTGCAAGTTTCAACATGTTTAGAAGCATTTTTCCCATTGTTAGAAAAAAAAAATGGAAGCCTATTATATAGGTGACTAGGAATTTCATGGGCAAGCCCCGGTGTATACAAAGGGCTACCCATTG